>JAHKKF010476299.1:0-14997 GCA_019740295.1 Labeo calbasu
TAGCATAAATAAATAAATAAATAAATAAATACATAAATTAATACATAAATAAATAAATAAAATAAAATAAAATAAAATAAAATAAAATAAAATAAAATAAAAAATGCTATCATATATTCACCCTCATGACATGACTTTATTTGTCGTGAAATGTCCATACAATGGAAATCAACGGGCACCAAAGCTGTTGTTTACTAAAATTCTTCTTCTTTTGTTTTTTTTAAGATTTCAATTTAAATGACATCTTTAAAAAGTTACAATGGTTATGATCAGCTCTACAATATTTAATCAGCTATAAAATCATTGTTGTTCATGCAGTCTGCATTTAAATAATAATTATTAATAATAATAAAAAATGATTATTATTATTAATAATAATAATAATAATAATAATAATAATAATAATAATAATAATAATAATAATAATAAGAAGAGGAATAAATAAATAAATAAATAAATAAATAAATAAATCATGATAATTTATTGATCAAAATGTGTGGAAAATTAGCAGAAATAAAAATAAATTAAAATACAAAAATGCAATCATATATTCACCCTCATGACATGACTTTTTTTTTGTCATGAAATGACCATATGTCACACCCCTGTGGACTGTTTTGTTGGTTTTTCCCTCCTGTGTCCTTATTTGGTCTTTTTCCGTTTCTAGTTCCGTTTCTAGTTATGACGTCATTAGTTAATTGCTTACACCTGTCTTTGTATTTGTTCACACCCCTATATAAGGTTGTTTCTGTTCAGTGGTTTTCGTCCATTCTTAATGTCTTTTATGTATGGTTACGTCGTGTTGGCATGTGTTTTCCCCCGCTGTTCCTGTTCCCTGGCTGCTGCTCCTTCCCACACACGACCCTGACAGAAGAACGGACCTAACCAAAAATGATCTGGGCTGAGGATTTCCTCCTGAACATCCAGCAGGTGGAGAGGCCGTTGGAGCAGTATGTGGAGGAATTTCTGAGCGTGTTACATCTGGTGAGTTGGAGCGACTCGATGATTAACGCGTGTTTTCAGATGGGGCTAAAACACGACCAGTTGTTTTGTTCCGTGACTCCTGACGATTGCCGCAGACCCGTAGCGGAATTTATTAACTATATCCTTGCTCTCTGTCATTCCAACTTCTATGTCGATTCTTCTGTGGGGATTCTAATCTTCCCCCCATCCGAAAACACGGGGACGCTCCAGCTCACCACCAGCCAGCGTCCTCCACCTGCAGCTCCAAGAGGCTTACTCCCTCCGGTCCTCCCTCACTCTCCCCAGTTCTCCAGAGCTCCTCCCTCATCCTCAGCCCAGAACCCGCGGCCCGCTCACGGACTCCGGCCGTGGCCCCGTGCTCAAGTCGACCTGCCGCCGCCCTGCGCTCAAATCTGCCGGCCGCAGCTCTGTGCTTAAGTCAGCCTGCCACCGCTCTGCGCTCTAGGCCGCCGGCCTCTAATGTGGCAAGCCACATATACCATAAAGACAGTATGGACCAGGTGATCCCCATAGGATTTGTTTCCCCTGTACTCTCTCCTTCGTCTCCGCTGGTCCCGTCCAGCCCTCCCACGTCTCTGCTGGTCCCGTCCAGTCCTCCTGAGCACCCTCCAGGGCTGGCGCCGCCCGAGCGCCCTCCAGAGCCGGCTCTGCCTGAGCGCCGCCCAAGCGCCCTCCAAAGCCGGCGCCTCCAGAGCGCACTCCTGAGCCAGCGCCTCCTAAGCCCGGTCCTCCTGTACCCGGGCTGACAATACCCTAATTTCCCCCAAGATAATTTTGGGGAGGGGCTACCCTTATGAACTGTGTGCTCCGCCATGGCCGCCCGGAATATGTACTTGGCCATGGCTTCCCGAGCTCCCCGTTCCGCCATGGCCGCCTGGACTATATGCTCCACCGTGGCTCCCCGAGCTCCCTGACCCGCCATGGCATCCCGGACTGTATGCTCCGCCGTGGCTCCCCGAGCTCCCTGACCCGCCATGGCTCCCTGAACTCCCCGATCCGCCCTGGAGGCGTTCCTCCTCTCCCTTCTGTGTCTGCCCTGCTGTGTCTGCCCTTATGTATGGTTACGTCGTGTTGGCGTGTGTTTTCCCCCGCTGTTCCTGTTCCCTGGTTGGATTCTCTATTAAAGTTCGTTTGCATTATATTTCCTCGTCCCTGCTACTCCTTCCCACACACGACCCTGACACCATACAATGGAAATCAACAGGCACCAAAGCTGATGGTTACCAAAATTCTTCTTCTTTTTTTTTTTTTTCTTTTTAAATTTCAATTTAAATAACATCTTTAAAAATTTAAAATGGTTATGATCAGCTCTACAAGATTACATCAGCTTTGTTCATGCGATCTTCATTTAAGTAATAATTAATAATAAAAGAGTAAAATAATTAATTCATAAATAAATAAATAAATAAATAAATAAATGGAAAGGTCTTACAGATGTATTGAATAAAATGTGTGGAAAATGAGCTAAAAAATTCTACTGTAACACATAAAAGAAGATATTTTGAAAAATGTCCATACAATTGAAATCAATGGGCACCAAAGCCATTACCAGCATTTTTTTTTTTTAGTTTTTATTGACATGAGGATGAATAAATTATGACATGATATAGTTTTTAGGTGAACTAACAGCCATCTCTGAAATTGGAGGTGTTGTAATATTAACACTTACTTGATGATTAATGAGTGTTGACTCAGTTATAACAGTATAAAGAGGTTAATTTTGTATGTGTCATAATTAATAGCCCATATTATACACTCTTGTGACCTGCAGAAGCTGATCATTGATGAGAAGAAGTTCTATCTGTTTGGGAGGAACCCCGACCACTGTGACTTTACGATAGACCACCAGTCGTGCTCGCGTGTGCATGCGGCGCTGGTTTACCACAGACACCTCAAGAGGGTGTTTCTCATCGACCTCAACAGCAGTGAGTGTTTAACATGAGTTAAACAAATCACATCGAACTAATTCTGAACAGAATCGTTTTGGTCTCATCTTTGTTCTTGTTTAGCCCATGGCACATTTCTGGGCAGAATTCGCCTCGAGCCCCAGAAACCTCAGCAGGTGCCGATCGATTCGACCATGTCGTTCGGTGCGTCCACACGCGTGTACACGCTGAGAGAGAAACCACAGACGCAGAGCAGCTCCAGCACAGGAGACAGTAAAGGAGTGGAGGATGAGGAACTAAAGGGGCTGCTGGGACTGCCAGAGGAAGAGACTGAACTTGAGGTGTGTGAATAAATGCATTATACAACTGTGTACATGATAGTAACCTGCTGAACCAATCAGACTGACAGATAAATCAAAAAAAGACTGATTGTATATAAAATACATAATCACTCCTTAGGCTGAATTGTGAGGTTTATCATTTCATAAAAACTGGTAACACTTTACAACTTAGTTAACATGAACTAAGAATGAACAATACTTCTACAGCATTTATTAATCTTAGTTATTGATAATTTTAGCATTTACTAATGCATTGAAATCACAAGTTGTGTTTGTTAACATTAGTTAATGCACTGTGAACTGACATAAACAATGAACTGTATTTTTATTAACTAACATTAACAAAGATCAATAAATTGTTCATTGTTTGTTCATGTTAGTTAATACATTAACTAATGTTAACAAATGACACCTTACTGTAAAGGGTTACCAATGTGTTTTTGTCAAAACATATTATTTGAACTGTAAAATTGTTTAAATTGTACTTTTTAATAATTTTACAGTTTAGGATGTTACCATAGACGTTGGTTTTCATATCAGTGTTGCTGCTTAAACAACATGTAGTTCTAATATCAGAATTTTGATCAGAATTGCAAATTCCAAATGTTGATTCCAAGAATCTTGATTTTCCAAGAGTCTGAATCCAAGTCTGGATTTTGCAGTTATGAAATATGTGCTCTATTTTAGAATGATTCCTTCGTTCCATGTAGTTATTTAAGTCTTCTAGTGAAAAGTATTTTTTCGTCATTTTTCATTGCAATTCCTATTCCAATGTATTATTACAATATAAACTGCGGAAAATTAAAACATCACGGTGTTGTTTCGCCCCCCAATATCGTGCAGCTGTACAGAAAAGTGCCCTCTTTAGTTCATTGTGTAATATCAAATAAATTGTATCAAAGCTCGTAGCATAAAAGCATATTTGTGGGTCATCCTTTGTCGCTGTACATGGATTTCTGGGTATTTTGTGGTTTCAAATGTTCCTGTTTACTTGAATTTCACTTCAAGAACTTTTAAAATTGTGATTTCTGTCATAATTACATTTTAAAGTAGTATAGCTGTGCTACTTATTTGGCCGGATATGCTGTTTTTGAGTGTAAAATGCTTCATAAAATGCTTTTCCTGATCGCAAATGACTAGAAAAATCTTGAGAAATAATTAAAGAGTATCTCATTTTGATCAGATATTTGTTATTGCTCTTAAAGGAGAAGTTCACTTCCAGAACAACAATTTACAGATAATGTACTCAACCCCTTGTCATCCAAGATGTCTTTCTTTCTTCAGTCTTAAAGAAATTATGTTTCTTGAGGAAAACATTTCAGGAATGTTCTACATATAGTGGACTACTGTGGTGGCCACGAGTTTAAACATTTGAGCGTTTTTGAGCATTTTTTTTTTTTTTAAGCAAATTACCAATCGTAGAAGTGTCACTGGAGAATTTCATGTGGTTAATTCCTGGTGTTCTGATGCCTTTTTTCCCCCCAGAACCTGACAGAGTTCAACACGGCTCATAACAAACGCATTTCTACACTTACCATCGAGGAGGGAAACCTGGAAATCCAGAGACCCAAGAGGAAGAGGAGAAGCTCACGAGTGTCGTTCAGTGAAGAAGAGGAAATCATAAACCCAGGTACTCACAGGATGTGAACTTTTTCATCAAAGAATACTGAAAAATGCATCACTGTTTGAACAAAAATATTCTGCAAATAATACATAATACATAATAAAAGTGTATTCAACATTCCTAATAATCATAATTGTTTACTGAGCAGCAAATCAGCATATTAGAATAATGGATCATGTGACACTAAAAACAGAAGTAATGATGCTGAAAATTCAGCTTTGATCAAATGAATAAATTACAATATATTCGCATAAAAAAGTTATTTTAAATTGTAATAATATTTCAGAATATTACTGATTTTGCTGTATTTTTTATCAAATAAATGCATCCTTGGTGACCAGTAGAGACTACAATATTGCGGTATCATGATAGCAAAACTGTTTTGATGTTATTGTGGTCACATGATGATATGAAACGATATAGGTCTTCCAGGCTAAAAGTGTAGATTTTTAAAATATTCTAACATATAAGTTGTGTTTTGGGCCATTGGTTTGGCACAGTATCTGTCAAACGAACTAAAACCGAAGGCACAATATGGCTTAATCCCTTCATCAAGTCTTTTTTTGCTGCACGTTTCAAAGCGAAGCACACACTTCGTTCAGGCGATCAGCTCATGATCCGGTGTTTTCCGTGCCTCAAAACGGCTCCGTTCACAGTGAATAAATGCAGTGAACTCATTTATTGCATGCGCTGTGAGTCAACGCAACAGCCACCAGTTATGCTTTATTTTTGCAGCAGATGATTACAGCATTTCACTAGATTTGTTGTGAGACACGTTTTGTTAAGCCTCCTTTCACTGAAGTTTTCTGTCAAAATAAAAGCTCTACAGCCATTTCAATCAAAAAAAATCTGTCTAAAGTACACGTGACACTGCACGCTGCACAGGGCGGGACACTTCAAAGGCGGATTTAAAACATCGACAACGTAACTGTGTGTACAGTATACTGTAGTGCATGTTTTCATATCATTACTAAGCGATGAATTTGTTGACTAGATGCTGCATTAGTGGAGAAAGGACAGCAGTATACTTTTGCCTGTTTGGTGATCAAATAAAGTCTTGTAGACCGCCGCCTGAATTGAACGCGACGCGTCCACCGTGTGTGATACTGGATAGCTGCGAATTATTCTAGACCCGAGTTCTTCTAGACGCGGCACTGCGCTTTTGCCCGTTGTGTGACTAACATATTTTTATATTTTGATTAGATAACCACAAATGTTCTAGAATAGAAACAGTTAAATTGTGAAAGTACACAATATCCATATGGATGCCATTTCAGTACTGTGGCCTTTGTGTAGATGTTTAAAGATGGCCATCTTTAGCTTGATTGTTGATGTAATGGTAGCACTTTACAATATGAGTCCATTTGTAACATAAAGATTGATAAAAGCTGTAGAATAGAAGTATTGTTGTTAGAGTGTTTCAGCATTGTAAATTTCAGCATTTACTGATTTTTTTTTTTTTAATTTTAGTTAACTGTAATGATCAATATATAGTTAATATTAATATTTTTGTTCATTTACAATATTTGCTTCAGAAGGCTACTTTTTTTTTTTTTTTATAGTAGAGCACTATTTAGTTTCCATTCAGTATCCATTTTAAAAACTATCGGTCGATTAATCGGTATCGACCAGTGTGGTCCAACCTAGTTATCGGTATCTGTAAAATTCAATATCGGTCAACCTCTAGTCCTATCCTAACAAACCATACATCAATTGAAGGCTTATTTATTCAGATGATGTAGAAATCTTAATTTAAAAAAAAAAAAATCACCCTTATGACTGGTTTGGTGGTCCATGGTCACATTTAGACTGAGACAGTATATCACAAATAAAAAGAGGGTTGAGTCCCCCTTTAAAGTTCAGGTACAAGTCAGTTCATTGACTTTTTTCTGACTTTTCTTTATTGAGAACATGGGTTGTAGCTGTTAATTTTGAATTTTCAAACTGCATTAGAAAAATGTAACTTTTTTTTTTTAAAATCACAATAAATATCGTATCTTGAACTTCATATTAAGATATTATTGTATCGTGACATTTTGATATCGTTACATCCCTAGAAGAGACTTTTCTTAAAATCATTAAAAATCTTTCTGATCTGTATAATACTCAGTGCACTTTGTTTTCCACTTTTCTGGAATGGCTCAATCTTCACACACTCTCTTCTTTCATTCTTTGTCTGTGTTTTGACTTTGTTACATATCTTTTTACAGAGGACGTGGACCCATCTGTAGGACGCTTCAGAAATATGGTGCAGACAGCTGTGGTTCCTATTAAGGTACGATCACTGGCCTGCTCTTGTCTGCTGGTCTGCTTGGTTGTTTTAGCGTGCCGTCATTGATTTTAATGGATTTGAGAACAGCCGTTCTCTCAATACAATTTAAGTTGTTTGTTGCATGGCTCGCGAACAGGAAATTATATAATGCGGGAGTAATGGCTGCTAAAAGGCTTCCTCATCGTCTGTCTCGTCATATCTGACTTAATGTAAAGGAGCTTAGATATCTTTAGTACACCATCTTACCTTCCTTTGCAATAGCCAGGACAGTAACTAAACAAATACATTCATTTTTGTACCACAGAAGAAGAAACTAGAAGGCCACAGTACGTTGGGATTGGAGGAAAGCGTAGCACGCCGGTTACAAAGCTTCCCCCTGAGCGCAGGGCTCTACGGTGACCTGCCGCCCACCAGCCACGAGGCAGCAGGACAGGGTGGCGGAGGCCAGGGAGGCTCGTCTGCCATCATGGGCGGGATGCCCCTACCCTTCCCCAACCCCGCCCCAGAGGTGGATCTCTCACCCACGACGGTGCAGCCCCCCGCTATGCTGAACCCCACACCCGCTCCCGGACCCTATACGGCCGAGCCGCTCAACGAGCCGCGCAAGAAGAAATACGCCAAGGAGGCGTGGCCTGGAAAAAAGCCCACCCCCTCCTTGCTGATTTAACATGCGGCTTTACTACACAACAGAACGGACTCAGCCAAACTATGACAGATTTGAAGATTACGTTTTGGAGATCGTTTGAAGTTATTGTTTCCAATCTTCATATTTGCAACATTTCTGATACATACATCAAATACATAACGCTACCTGATAGAGCTTGAGGATTTGTCACATGGTTTGCTCATTTTGAGAAGCTGCGGCGTCTGAAGTTGACACTAGAAACTGTGGTTGTGTCTGTTGGGGAGAGTGAATATCACAGAGAAATACTTGGTTTATATTTCACCCCAAAACTGGAAGGAAAAAAAAAATCCGGTAACACTTTACAATAAGGTTCATTAGTTAACATTAGTTTAAAGCAATAAGCCCCAAGAAGTCATGGTTTACAGTGACTGTATAACAACTAAGGGGCGTTGTTGGGCACAAAACCCCTTAGCTGTTATAAATTCACTGTAAACCACAGGTTCTTGAGGCTTATTGCTTTTATAAAACGGTTATTCCAGATACGTAGTAAGGTTTCACAAAATAAAACCGAGCAAATAAAGTGCAATTATGTTAATAAAAACCGTATTCTTCCACATAACAATGTAGTTCCACAGAAACGGCTACAAAGTGGTTGCCAAGCAACACACAAAAGTAAACAAAAGTGTATGTAGAGTAATTTACAACCGCTTAGAATGCGGCTCAACCAATCAGAATCAAGGAGCGGAACTATCCGTTTTATAAAACTACTTTAGTTAATGTGAACAAAGAATGAACAATACTTCTACAGCATTTATTATTCTTACAAGATGTTAATTTCAGCATTTACTAATGTATTATTAAAATCACAAGTTGTGCTGTGAACTAACATGAACTAACAATGAACAACTGTATTTTCATTAACATTAACATTGATTAACAAATACTGTAATAAATCTGTTGTTCATTGTTTGGTCATATTAGTTAATACATTAACTAATGTTAACAAACGACACCTTATTTTAAAGTGTTACCAAAAATTCAAAATGAAATTGGATTTTGTATAAGAAAATTAAGCTTATAAATTATATTTTTTAAATTTTTCTTATTTTATTTATTTATTTATTTATTATTATTATTTTGCTTTATGACAGTATTTTCATGACAAGATTGCACATTAATGTAATTAAACCCATCTGGTTAGTAATTAATATTATTATTATTTATTGTATATCATTGATAAAAAGGATGAAAGGAGTACAACAACTGAGATGATGTAAAAACACATTTTTTCATTAGTGAGAATGCGTGGGGGAAAAATTGTATTGTTATGAATGTCATAATGCAAAGAAATGAAATCTTGGTAACACTTTACAAAAAGGTCTTATTGGTTAACGTTAGTTAATACATTAGCTAATATTAACTAACAGTGAGCAATGCATTCGTTAGAGTATTTATTAATCTTTGCTAAGTATAGTTAACAACAATACTGTTCATTATTAGTTCATGTCAGCTCAGGTCCATTATGAATAATATGAACAGATGGAACTTTTATTTTTATAATGTGTTAGTAAATTTTTAACTTAACCGAAATAAGTGCTGTGCAAGTGTTTTTCATTGTTATTTCACATTAACTAATGTAGGTAACTGTCAGCAGAAGAAATCTTATTGTAAAGTGTTACCTTATTGTTCTTGTTGTAAATCTTATTGTTAAAGTGCAATCTTAACGGTTTTGATTTTTCATTTTCTTAATGCTAAATATAATGTTCTGGATATGTTATATTTTTATGAGTTTTCCCCTGAAAATGTGGAATTTCATGGTTAATAACACCTTATGTTACAGGTTGATTGTTTCAGGTTTTTCTGAGATGAATGTCAGCCAACTACAGACTGAAAGCTTGGACCGTATTCAGTAGATGTGAGTAGGTGGTTTGGGTAAATGCATTCTCACTTATGTTAAACACACAAGCTTGTTGTTTTCTGCAGTTAACGTGTGCAGCAACCACTGCATTTTAACAGTAACATGTATTTAATACATAGATTTTGCTTTTTTTGAAAGCCTGAGAGCTCATGTACAGCTGTACTTTCACGCAAGTTTGTTTTTAAAAAGACGTTTTCGTATTACGTATTTTAAGTACAAAGCAAACCAAATGTTACATTACTAATCGTAATGCTCTAGGAAATAAATCTGTAAGTCTGAGCTGCGTGTTTAATCTGTTTCACTGTTTTCATGAGGCAGACTGTATTATAGGAAATTATGAAATGTTTGGGGATACTGTGGCTGTGAATGTTGGTTTATAGAAGGAAATGCAAACTCAAACACTGAAAAGGAGGACATTGATTTTTGTCATCTGAACGCAGGGAGTTGCCTTGTAATGTGAACTTTTGTTAATGTTTTTATATATTTTTTATATCTGAATGCGATAGACTTGTGAGTGAAAGCACAGATGAAAAGACTAAACGTGAAAGGAATTATTGTTGGGTTATTTGTCTAATAAACAGTATTCCTTGCCCTTGCCCTTGCCCTTAACTTGATGTGCATTGATTATATATATATATATATATATATACACACACACCATCCTTAATGCTAAGAGTTTGTGAGTGGTTGAATTGTTAAAAATTTGTCTGTGATGTAAATACATGTTAAGTCAAAAGTTTACATACACCTTGCAGAATCTGCAAAATGTTAGTTATTTAACCAAAATAATGGTGATCATACAAAATGCAGGGCACTCCTGCGACCACTTTACATTTACACTGAAAACTACTGCGTGCGACTATGAAAAAATATTTAGGAGCAGTAGTGCGGCTGACACGATCAGCAGATTTGTGTTTGTGCTGAGGGGAGCTTCAAAGCTTTCTACGTGTTTTTGCAACGTTGAGTAATGTATCACTGACATATCTCACGAATCCTTTCATAAACAAAGTGTAGAGAGATTGTAAATAAGAGATTTACTGTGCACTGTAGAGAGCTTTGTTGATTATAATGGAACTGTGAGATCAAGATGAACTAAGATGAGTGACAGCTTTTAATTATTTTTAAGGGAGTTTGTAAATGAGATATTGATTGAATACAAGAGTTTAATATTAAGTGACTTACATTGTCTGACTATAACACTACTGCCTGATTTTGCTCTGTTTCATCATCAAAAATAGTTTGAGACAAGTCACAACTGAGCCGCTGCGCATCTCCGTTCAAACACAGCGGTGTTTGGTGAATGAACGTGCGTTTTTAAACGAATCTAGTGAATCAGTGATTCAATTTCCCACTTGCTTTATTCCTGAATGAATCAGCCGTTCGAATGAATCAAATGAATGATTCAGTAATTAAATCAGTACTTGCTGCCACCTACTGGCAGTTTTAGTTCAATTTTTACATTTCTTTTCAGTTATTTAAATCATTTAATATTTCTGTGTTCAAAATTTTATATTTAAAACATTAATTTCAACATGAGTTTATGAATTTGATTGCACTTATGCCACCTCATTAAACGTATAAAAATACACCAAGCCACTTCTGTGTTCCTCTGTGCCACCTCTGTAGTACAAATTAATTTTGTGAGTACTGATTTCATCTGATTGGTAACTTATTCTTATTCTTATTTTTCTTGTTCTTATTCTGTTGTTTTAATTAGAAATTTTAAAAAGCTTAAAATGTATATATAGGCACACACACACACACACACACATATATATATATATATATATATATATATGTGTATATATATGTTTGACATAAAAGATGGCATACTTTTAATAAAGTTAGAAAACTACCATTACAAAGGTAAAAACAAAATCACTTAAATCACTTTAAGGAGTCAAATATCACCTCGTAATGGGAAGGCTAATTTTTTAATTAGATGTTTTGATTATTGATTAGAAGGTGCTCCTGAAATTCTGACTGTTACGAGTACAAGTGCTCCTAAAGAGAAAAGTAAGCATAGAGCCCTAAAATGCATGTTGTATTTTATTTAGCACTGACCTGAATAAGATATTTCACATTAAAGACATTTACATATAGTCCACAAGAGGAAGAAATAGTTGAATTTATAAAAATTACCCCGTTGAAACGTTTACATACGCTTGATTATTAATACTGTGTTGTTGTTGAGTGATAATTGTTCATGAATCCCTTGTTTGCCCTGAACAGTTAAACTGCCCACTGTTCTTCAGAAAAATCCTTCAGGTCCCACAAATTATTTGGTTTTTCAGCATTTTTGTGCATTTGAACTCTTTCCAGCAATGACTGTATGATTTTGAGATCCATCTTTTTACACTAAGGACAACTGAGGGACTCATATGCAACTATTACAGAAGGTTCAAACGTTCACTGATGCTCTGGAAGGAACCACAATGCATTAAGAGCCGCGGTGTGAAAACTTTTGAACAGAATGAATATTACATTTGACATTTGTTATATATACATCAGAAACTACAGAAGATACTTACATGTTTTCCAAAGGACAAAATAAGCTAAATTTACCCTGATCTTCAAATTCAAAAAGTTTTCACCCCTGGCCTTAATGCATCGTGTTTCCTTCTGGAGCATCAGTGAGCATTTGAACCTTCTGTAATAGTTGCATATGAGTCCCTCAGTTGTCCTCAATGTGAAAACATGGATCTCAGAATCATACAGTCATTGTTGGAAAGGGTTCAAATAACAAATAAGGGTTCAAAATCGAATTTGTGGGACCTGAAGGATTTTTCTGAAGAACAGCGGACAGTTTAACTGTTCAGAACCAACAAGGAACTTATGAACAACTATCACTAACAAAACACACACACACACACACACACAAAACAAAATCATTCAGGTAACAACGCAGTATTAAGAATCAAGTGTAAACTTTGAAACAGGGTCATTTTTATAAATTCAACTATTATTTCCTCTTGTGGACTATATGTAAACGTATTTTATGTGAAATATCTTATTCAGGTCAGTACTAAATAAAAGATAACACGCATTTTGTATGATCCCTCTTATTTTGGTAAAATAATGAACATTTTGCACATTCCACAAGGTGTATGTAAACTAAGCTGGTTGGCTGGTTTTAGAGGGGTTTGGACCACTTCTTTGGCTGGCGAGGCTGGGAGACCAGCCAACTAGCTTAGTCATTCTAAGCCTTTTTTATCTGTTTTTTTTTTTTTTTTTTCCTCCTCCCCCCAACCTGGTTGAAAATCATAAAGCTGTTCACTTAGAAAACGTGATAGCACTTTAACAAGTATAATTGAGGGTATTGTACTTGTAACTTTACTGCAATTATTGAGTCATTTTGTTTTGAATGACTCAACGCTCTTCAGGATGACATTTATGAGTGATGAACAGTTGAAATCCATAAAAGCCTTCAATATAGAGAGAGTAAGTAATAAAGTTTGTCCACTAGAGGGTAGTGTGAGACAGAGCTGTCTGTATGAGCTTCGCATACAACACTAATGCATGATGTGGGCATATGCCAAGATGTGAGAAAGAACTGCATGTTAAAAGATCTTTTATAGATTCTGAACAGACACATCCATCAATTAAAATCTTCCTTTAATAGGAGCACCAAATGGAAATGTGTTTCTGTGCAAAAATCCATCGTTGCAGTTTAATTAGCTTTTAGGTTCTGCAATATATGCAACGATATGGTGATTTTCTTAATGCTGAATTCGCTCACAGTGTGGCTCTCGGTTTGTGCGTCAACTCCAGGTTTCAGCTGGCCTGTCATTGTTTCGGCAGAGTGTCTTTGTGTCCCACTAGGGGTCTCTTGCACTCCTCTATGACTGTACTGTCTCACTGGCGCGGATAAATGGCACCTCATTAATCAAATGTGCATGAGTGCGCTCAGGTTGCCATGGCAATAATTATCAGAGCTGCCTAATTAACTTTCTCAATTGCTTAATGATATACGACCCTATGAACTCCCCTCTGTTTCTTCCCTCTCTATAATTCAGGCTGGGATTTTTTTTCTCTTCATTTTTTTCCCTTTCCATTCTCGCTGTTAACCCGTGACCACCATTTTATGAGAATAAAACAGGAACAGATTGCCTGTAACACTAATGTGAAAGTTGAGTCCACTTCCAGCTCTGACTTTCTGTAGTACCTGCGACAACAGGTGGGAAAAAAATACAGCTAAAAAGATGAAATGTAGGCTGTACAGCTGTACTGTTAAATGACATATCTTGTTATATAGAGAAATCTACCGAATCTTGTGACAGATACGTGTCATGTTGATCTACATTAATTATATTAATTTACATTAACAATAACAATAATTTCAACTCGTTACTCAGTGTATGGAAGAATGAAAAATATTTTAAAATAAAAATATAATATATAATGAAATATATATACGTGTAAAAATCTTAGGAGAAAATAAGATGGAGTTTTTTGCCATACTCTACCTTTTTTAGCCGGAGTACACAGACGATGAACTTAGACGTGATTCGTAGTAGTGATGGGAAGTTCGGATCATTTTACCGACTCAGACCTTTGAATCTTTTTTCGAGTCATTTCGTTCATTTTAGCAAAATCAACATCACAGCCCCATAAGTTGAACGAACGACTCGAAAAACCCGAAGACTCGAAACAGGTGAACTAATTCCAGTACAGAACCTAATAAGATGTTGCGCATGCGCGACTGAACGAATCACTCCCCGAGACAATTCGTTCGTCGCGAGTCACATTAAAGATTCGTTCAAAATGAACGAATCGTTCAAGAAGTACCCGTGGACGCGCATCCGAGAGACTGTGCTACGCGAGCTTTTGTGCTTAAAAAGTATACAAATTTTTATTTTTCGAATAAAATGACCGATCGTTTCGCTAGATAAGACCATTCTTCCTCGGCTGGGATCGTTTAGAGCCTTTTGAAGCTGCATTTAAACTACATTTACATTTACATTTTCCTCAAAAACCATAATTTCTTTACGACTGAAGACAGAAAGACATGAACATCTTGGATGACAAGGAGGTGAGTAATTATTTGTAAATTGTTGTTCTGGAAGTGGACTTCTCCTTTAAAGTACTACTTGAAATTTTAATAATTTAGCAACACATTTACATGTTTATGGTCCTTTGAAATTGGTTAGGCTATGGTCACATGACATGGTAAACAAATAGAATATCTATATATTTTTAGTAAATTAATTAATTAATTTACTAAATTAATTAATTAATTTACTACTAAATTAATTGTTAGCTTGTTAACTCATACAACTCTTTTTCATAAAACCCCTGCAGATCCATCCTGAACTGGGAAACCACAAAAAAAAAAAAAAAAAATATA
>JAHKKF010476301.1:0-12006 GCA_019740295.1 Labeo calbasu
TGTGACCCTGGACCACAAAACCAGTCTTAAGTCACTGGGGTATATTTGTAGCAATAGCCAAAAATACATTGTATGGGTCAAAATGATTGATTTTTCTTTCATGCCAAAAAACATTAGGAAATGAAGTAAAGATCATGTTCCATGGAGAAAATGATTTTGATATATTCCCTCTGTAAATATATCAAAACTTAATTTTTATTTACTAATATGCATTGCTAAGAACTTCATTTGGAAACTTATATCAATATTTAGATTTTTTTGCACCCTCAAATTCCATATATTCAAATAGTTGTATCTCAGCCAAATATTGTCCTATCCTAACAAACCATACATCAATTGAAAGCTTATTTATTATGATGTATAAATCTCAATTTCGAAAAATTGACCCTTATGATTGTGGTCCAGGGTCACATTTGTGATGTAGTGAGGCCATGCTACTAGCATAGTTTACTACTGTTCAAAACATTTGTGACCCTGGGGCACAAAACCAGTCATAAGGGTCAATTTTTTTAACTGAGATTTACTCCGATTTGAAAATCAGGAATCTGAGGGTGCAAAAAAAAGAAAAAATATTGAGAAAATCACCTTTAAAATTGCCCAAATGAAGTTCTTAGCCATGCATATTACTAATCAGAAATTAAGTTTTGAAAAGGCTGCATTTAGCGCCTCGTAGTGTCACTTCATTGTAATAACAAGATGAATGAGAACAGCTCATTGAGTCTAAGATATTTTCACGTTTATTCTACGACATAATATACATCGATAATACCCGATTCCTGATTTTTTAAAGCCTTTATGCATCTTGAAAAAGGTGGCTGCTAACAAGTGGCTAATTGGGACTGCAGAGGTCAAACAGGTAAACTAATTTACTCACTTGTCGGTTTTACAGCTTAATTTTTAAACTAATCTAACTCAAACTGTCGTCTAAAATGTTTTAATTAAATAAAGGCCGTCATTTGTTATGGGTCTGGCTTCCGGTCTCATCCGGACGGCGGCTAGTTTTAGCTGTACAAAACGGCGTTTTGCTGCTTGATATAGCAAATTGGTGTGTCTTATATTATTTTAATGTATTATCTTTATTATGAACACACTGGTTTGTAGTGCAAACAGTGTCATTGTTATTCTTCTCGTTATTTCCCCTATATTTGTAACGGTAACGAACCGGAAGTCTCGTCCATAGGGTTACTTCCGCGTAGAAGAATACCTTTAGCTAATTAACGTCTGCCAATTGTATAGGCTTCAGAATTCACAAAAGTTGTGTTCATTTTTAAATATTATCCTGAAAAACAAAACTTGTGTCAGTCACAAAGCATATTTTTTCTGTTATAATCCAGAAGCCAATGGAAAAATCCTGTTGGGTTTGTGTCGGGGGAACCAGGGTGATGTGTAAATAAATATACATAAAATTCTTAAATAAACAGTATATAAAGTCTACAGAGGGTTTGCACTTGCGTCACAATTTGTCAGTTACCCAGATGTGAAGACATATTGTCTATACTTGGATGTAAACAATAGCATGGATTGCATGGTTAATGTACTACTGAATATGTTGTTCTGCTAGTTTATGCTGTATAAACCATGAAAAAAACATGTTTAGAAGCTGCTAAATCAGAAAAAAGGACATAGTAAACAGGAAAGAGCGTAATATTTTGACAAACTCAAGTTAATAGGTGGTAAAGATACGTATGAGCAGTATTAATTAAAACATTAGCCTAATATTTCACTTTGACCAGAAATGATAAAAACAAACACGATTCGTCAAGATTCGTGCCCTGGAAATCCTGGTTTAGTTTGGCCAACCACAAACGCCTTTTGTTCCTCACATAGTTGTTTGCACTCTTCTCCTTTGTTAACTTTTGTCAGTCTATAGTACTCCAAATGTTTTTCCTGGTCCAACCGATTAGTACAGTCCAAAACATGACAATAATTGACCACCTTCAACAGTAATAATCAGCAAGTTTGGCCAATTGATGATGTGTCGTGAAAACACTCTATAAAGAGTCTATAAAATGAAATGAATACAGACACCTCTTATTAAAGGTACAGCAATGTATTGAGATATGCACATTATAAAAACAGACAATTGTTTATAATGATAAATGAATCTTATTTTAGTCAATATGACTGTCTAAACATTGTCAGTGCATTCATGACACAGGTTTAACAGGTAGCATGATTTTTTCAGTGCATGATTGAAAAGGAATCTGAATAAAATATAGGTTAGAAAATACAAATACAACCAGTATCCATTAAATCCTGCAGTACAATCACAGAGCCTTATCACATTTAAGGCCACAAATAGTAAAATAAGAATACGAAGCATATGTTTCTATAAATCTGATTCCACAAATCGGGGACAGACCTCTTTCAAAAATAGAAATGCCCACACCCACAACCCATTGTGCGTCATATTTAGTCTACTGTATTACAGATATTCTCAACCACTCGGTTGAACTCTTCCGGCTGGTCAGCGTAGACGTGATGGGAAGCATCTTCGATCAGCTGTAGAGAGAAAATGTGGATATTTTATATCATTTTTATATATTTCTAACCTCTACCTTAAATTTAAAAAGCATCTGGTCTTGCAAACGCAATCATTTCTCACCGTGACACTGGTGGGGCTTTTGTCTCTAATCTGAATGACTTTGTTTCCAGTGGACGCGTCGACCCAGGACAGCGAGCCGTAAAGCATGCTGACGGGCATCGACGGTGGCAGTAAATGAACACGCTGAACCATCGGCCTCTTGGCCCAGCCGAGAGACTCAGACATGGCTTTGAAACCCACCTCACCGCTGAGAAGAAAAGAGAATTAAATACAGTTTCTTCTGCATCTTTGGAAGAATGCATCTGTAGAAAGACTGTACCTCGGGTTCTGGGCATTACAGTGGTAAATATACTGTGTCATGGTGTCATCATCAAACAGATCCTCAAATTTTCTCTTGAAGTCGGGACGGAACCGGTTCACCAGCCCTGGACCTGCATGAACACATAATGTGATGATGTCTGAATGACAGATTCTGAAGTAACATCAAGCTAATCTCGACTTGCTTTTATCCCAAAACCTAGTAAGCTCCCTAGACAGCATTTTAATCCGTTAAAAAGGAAAGTAGCATTAGATACCCAATTTTCGTCTAAGTCTAAGGCATAATTGCATGTATGATTCATAATAAAGTCAATCCCATAAGGCACTGTGACGAGAACAGTGATGAAGTCAGAAGAAGCAATAAAAATCAATCAACACTCAATTTTAATTACAAATCAGACTATTTTATTATTTTTAAGTTATGTATTTTTATTATTATTATTATTATTATTATAGTATAGAGCAGTGGTTCTTAATATATATTTACATTTTGAATACTGTACATATTTACTGGTACTCACCCCAGGGTCCAGCTGCTCTGATGACGGCCAGCGGGTTGAAGAAGCTGAACACTGACGCCAGAGCTTTTACCCAGCGAGGTGGTGAGACCCGTTTAACCTCTGACCCTTGACCTTCTGACCCCTGCAACTGAGGCTGGAGTCGCTCAGGGAAACCCCACGCATCTACCAAGATGAGGTGACTGACTCTAGTTGACAAAAAAAACACAATTACTTTCAAAGTCGTGTAATTTATTACATTAACAATGACAACCAAATCTGACAACCAAAAAAATGTCCAAGACTTTTTGTCTTGATTTTAAACAATATATTTATGTTTCATATTTTAAAACCTATAAAATTCATTTGATTAAATATAATTTTTATTTCATAGTGTGGTTGTGCAACATTTCTTCAAAATAAATGTCAGTCTGATTTTTGTGTTTTTGATTTTATGTTGTTTTAATCAACAAACACAGCCAATTTGTCAAAAAAGAAAAAGAAAAAGGTTTTTATTACTATTATTTATTTTAATCAATTTTTTTTTTTAAGGAATTTTATTTTTTTGTATGATTTGCTTTGCATTTATATTTTGGTATTATATTTTGGTTTACTCTTGCAACAACATCTTTTAAATCTTTTTACTCATTTTTTGATCGGACTGCCAAAAGTTTGTAAGTTTGAACAAAATTTGATAATGCATGACATAACATTAAACAATTAAATATTTAATGTCAATTATAAAAGGATCAGTAAAAATTCTAACACACAAAGAATTTTTTTTTTTTTTTGCTATTTTTGCATTTTTCTTGAAAAGACAATGGCGATATGACAGGATATGAGTGGGGGAGAGAGAAAGGGGGACAGGATTGGGAAAGGTCCATGAGGTGAGATTCGAACTCGGGACACCCAAAGCGCAACTGCATCACATGATGGCATGCCACAAGGCTATCGGCGCTGATGAATCATATGGATGTTATCTGAACTATAGCTCAGTAGATGGCAACTACTATTATAAACTTTTGCAATTATTGTGCTATAATTATAAGCTTGTTTAGATACCTTTCTGGATATTGGATTGTATAGGACGTTGCTAGATAACCTCCCAAACTGTGGCCCAATAGGATCATGCGCTCTAGGCCCATTGATTGTCTCCACTGCTCTATGGAAGTAACAAACTGCTCTTCGGCCAATGAAGCATCAGACGGGAATGACGGGCGAGAGCTGCGACCAAAGCCCAGCAGGTCAAATGCGTAGACAGGTCGAGAACGACTCAAAGTGTCCAGGTTACGGATCCAGAGGCCAACGCCCCCTCCGAACCCATGGACCATCACTAGGGGCGTCTGAGCGCCTATAGAGAGACATAGACAAGGTCAGACAATATTCAAGTGTGCAAAATACTTTTACAGCCATTGTAGAAGATTAGAAATGCTACCTTGGTCTTTTTGTTTGCGTGCTGATTTATTGGTGACTTTAAGGGTCCATATTCTGTTTTGATTTGGCAACGTCACAAATCTGGACCAAACGTCATTCTGGATACCTGAAATAAAAATAAAATAAAATAATGTGATAAAATAAAAAATATATTTTTTCATAAAATGTAATCTCAATAAATATTGTATTATTATAATAAGACAATAAGAAATATTATAATAAGATGCAGTTTCTAAATGTTTTCTAAATATTATTGGGGACAGTGAGGATCTTACAGGCAAGAATTTTAGCCTCGGCACTTTTTAACAATGACATGGACGTTGGTCTCCAAGAGGGCCACCAAGACCAGTTCCCAGAAGTCTGTCTAAAGAAAGAGATTAATATAAAGTCAGTAAATGGATAAGAACGGTAGGAAGGACTATGACACTGTCCATGCCATCGGTCTGAGTACATACAGCGTTACGTCATCTGCCTTTATACGCAGTACAAGCCTGTCACCTGCTGGCAATAAAACTGGTATTAATAATGCTTTGAGGGCATAATTCATATGCAAGCACACACAGGAAAAATGTTTTAAATAAAGAGTTATGTAACGTTGAGAGCATTACTTTATTATACAATTGAAAAAATAAAATTCTATTTATGTTCTGTACTCTACAACATATGAATCAAAGTTGACATTAGCACAAAAAGTTTTAGCCTTAAATTTAAAAATCACTAGCAATAATAAGACAGAAAAGTTAAGTTAAGGGAATGAGTTTATTATAAAATACATTTTTATTTATGGTCAGTACTGTACAACATATATTTGGAAGTTTCCATTAGCACTTAAATATACATTTTAATCTTAAATTTACACTTTTAGGAGCATCACTTTATTATAAAATATTTTTATGCTCTGTACTGTACACCATATGAATCAAAGTTGCCAAAATTTAAACTCATAATAAGCAATAAAATGACAAAAAAAAAAAGTTAATATGTAATTTATTTTAGAAGCATCAATTTATTCTACATAATTTTTTATGGTTTGTACTATATGCCATATGAATAAAAGGTGCCATTAACATTTAAAATGTTACTTTTAGTCTTAAGATGTTAATTATGTTGGTATCACTTTATAACATAATATTTTATTTATGGAGCACAAACTATATTGTACACCATTTGAATGGAACTTGCCATTAGCATTTAAATGAACATTTTAGTCTTAAATTGAAAAGTAACTCAGAATAACACAGAAAAGTTAAGCTGTACCTTATTGTAATTGTCATTTAGCTCATAAAGCAAGTCATAACTATAGTGATGTAACAGCTCAGCATGACTTTGCGTAACGTTATGAAATCATCCTGAACAAGTAAAGACAGGCCAAGTAGCCTGTAAATTATCTTGTTACTTCATTTCAATCAATCGCTGCAGGGATTTTGAAATAGTCGCATGTTAAGCATACACTGTGTTTCATAATAAAAGAAAACTTGATGTTACATTAGCAACTCACATCTCAAGTGTGTATTATGATTGTCGGCTATATTGAAATATTACGGTACTCACTCTGTATCAGTCTCGTCTTGCATTGCGGCGTTTGCAGGAGACATTATTATAAAACATAATACAAGAAAAATCCACAATGACAGACTGGCATACTTTAGATCCGTGTATTCGCTACTACCGCATCTGTCAAACACAGTCACTTTAAAGGCCCGTGTTGTGTTTGCGTTTTGTAACCCTGACGTCATCGTAATTAAAGGAGCCGTGCCACAGATATAAACGAAGTGGGTGAAATGTCACAAAACGACTCTTTGTCTTAATTTGTGAACATATTTATATACATTTATAAATGTTGATATTTTAAACCGTCTGTGTACTAATTTAGAGATAAGGAATAAACTTTACTCTGATTTTATTAAATAATTATATTTTAGTTTTTTTTTTTTTTACCTGAATACGTTTTGCATTTGGGAATTAAAAATAATTGAAAATGTTAAAAAAAGTGAATTTGTAAAATTATAGGGAAAATAAGATGTATTTCATTTATTTGCATTGAACACAAACGCTTCACAAGAACCGGAACTAAAATTCACCCGCAGTTCCAGTGGGGAACGTTTAGAGGATGCACATCTGTCTCTCTCTTACACGTCATTCATTTCCTTGCTGCTTGATTTCTAGGGTTTCTGTGTACATTTCCTGCAGAAATCATGTCTAATTCGGTGTTTTCAGTTATATCGCGTTTTGTGGAGGAGTACAGGAGCAGCACACCGACTAAGCTGAAGATGATCGACGCGTATTTGCTGTACATTTTGTTGACCGGAGTGTTTCAGTTCCTGTACTGTCTTCTGGTGGGAACGTTTCCCTTCAACAGCTTCTTATCTGGATTCATTTCATGCGTGGGATCGTTCATACTGGCTGGTATTTACACGTATTTAATAATATGTAAAAATAATTGTATTTAATGTTATGTATGTATGTATGAACCCTGTATGTATGCATGTTTTGCTTGTATGTATGTATGTATGTATGTATGTATGTATGTATGTATGTATGTACGTACGTACGTACGTATGTTGTGTAAGTGTGTAGGGTATCATATTTAAATAAATATTTCATAATACAGTATCATTGAGATTGCAAAACCGTATCTGTTATTTATTTATTTATTTATTTATTTAGTGTGTATGTATACTTTATTGTATCATAATTATAAATAATTATTCTTTTTTTAAATATATCGTTTTATTTTTGCAATATATTTATTTGCTTATTTATTTAATTATTATGGCAAAAGGTCTTGTCTATTAATAATTTGCGTCTTCATGTTGTCCTTTCTTCAGTGTGTCTTCGCATCCAGATTAACCCTCAGAATAAAAGAGATTTCCTGACCGTCTCTCCGGAGAGAGCCTTCGCTGATTTCCTATTTGCTCACACTGTTCTCCATCTAGTGGTGGTCAATTTTGTTGGCTGAACGAGAGCATCTGCTCTGTGCCTCTTACAGCAGGTGTGTTTACCAGTAACACCCAATGAATGGTTCAGCATCACTTTTATGTGTATAATGTTCAAGTTCACACATAGGATGATACTGGTAATTTACTGATTATATTACAACTTCTCATACTGGACAATTGCCATAACCTTATTCCATAACCTTATGCGTAAGTAAGCCTATGGACGAGACTTTTGGTTCATTAGCTGCTATAGGAAAATAACAAGAAAAGCAATGTGCAGTAAATGGTAAAACTGTGCACTACAAACCGGTGTGTTCATAATTAAGATAATACATTATAATAATATGGAATGGCACACCAGTTTGCAATTTTAAGCAGCAAAACAAGCTGTTTTGTACAGCGAAAAATAGCTAGATGTGGATGAGACCAAAAGTCAGATCCATAAAATTTACAAATGGGAAGAACAAGGTGTATTTTCTGGTATTTTTGGAAAAAGAGTAGTGTTAAAGGGTTTATGTCTCATAGTTCAGGCACTAAAACAGAACACAAAGCACCAAAATAGCAGATATGCCCAGATCCTTTTAAAAACACTCTAAACTGCTTGCTCAGAATGAATAATTTCTCTAGAAACTCTCTTATCTGACAGATAATAAACTCTCAGCTGCCTAATGTAGAAGAATGGCCTGATAAAGCAGTAGATGCTTTCTTCTTTATGTCCTGTATTATTTTTGTGAAATGAAATATGCAGTTGCACAGAAGTGGTAACCTGAGGTTAACATTCATTGCTTTATTCTGCATTTTGTGTTCAATTTTTTTCAAGATAAGGTTTTCAGTTGCCATGAATTTAGAGATATGTAAAACCATCATCATCATCATCATCAAATTGCCAATAACCTGTTTTAATCCCTGCTAAAGACACATATATTTGAATAATTAGTGGTGGACCAATGTATAAAGGGAGCAAGCTGAAGGAGAGAGAGAGAGAGAGTGAGAGTGGTTGACCAATATATAACACCAAAGCCAATATATCTGCAAATATTTGGCAATTTTAAATGATCAGCATTTGCAAATAAATTTTTCTGTTTGGATGATAAGTGCTGATGGCAACTGGACTTTTATTTTGACATTGCTAGAAATGCCTCCCCTGAGGGCAGAGGTGTCAGAATCTTGAGGGCAATCTTGAGAAAGTCTTTTTGTTTGTGTCATATCCAGTTTGCTGCTATGTCATATTCAAATCATATGTTATATGTGACCCTGGAGCACAAAACCAGTCATAAGGGACAAATTTTTGAAACTGAGATTTATACATCATCTGAAAGCTGAAAAAATAAGCTTTCCATTGATATATGTTAGCATAGGACAACATTTGGCCGAGATACATCATTTGAAAATCTGCAATCTGACAATCAAAATATTAAGAAAATTGCCTTTAAAATTGTCCAGATGAAGTTCTTAGGAATGCATATTACTAATCAAAAATGAATTTTGATATATCTACGGTAGGAAATTACAAAATATCTTCATGGAATATGATCTTTACTTAATATCCTAATCATTTTTGGCATAAAAGAAAAATAAAGAACTTTGACTCATACAGTGTATTTTTGGCTATTGCTACAAAGATACCCATGCTACTTATGACTGGTTTTGTGGTCCAGGGTCACATATAACTCCCAGTTTGCACTACTATACCAGGTTTACAATAGGGTGTTAAACTCACAGCCCTGCAGAGTTTAGATTCAATCCTAATTAAACACACCTGATCCAGCTAATCAGGTCCTTCAGGCTCATTTGAAAACTACATGGTATGTGTGTTGGCACTAAACTTTGCAGGGCTGTGGCTCTCAAGGTACTGAGTTTGACACCTGTGGTTTACACAATCAATAATTTACAGACAATTTTTTTTTTAAATCAAGTGTTTTTTTCCTATTGATTTATTTTGCAATTAATTATTTCTAATTTAGTAAATATGTAATATCTGTATTTCATTGCATCCCTTGGTATGGCCATCATTAAAATCAATGTCGGTCTTTTACCATCATCTACATCCATGTCTCTAAATATATTTTCTATAACTTATTTTCTCAAGATGAACTTGTCTGGTATTTTGCTACCAGTTCTAATGAATCTTGTTTGTTTTTCACAGATCTGAAGACCAAATGCTGCAGCTCAAGTTCAGAACAACTACAAACAAACAAACACAACTGTCTGCAGAGCTCTCAATGTTAATATATGTTTTGACAGAATTGTCATTTATGATGCGTTCTTGTCTTGTTTCTTCATTTTTCTACTTTTGTAAAACTCTCCGGAAGTTGTTGAAACAAATTAAATGCCTTTAAAAACTATTAAATGGTCCTGTGGTGTTTTAATCGCGTCTGAAGAAAACCTTTGTGTTTGAGATATATTTGAAAAATAGACTTTTATTTTTATTTTATTTTTGTGTGTAAATGAAAGCAGAAGCAGATTTTTTTTGTTACTGTTTACAGGCCACTGTCTCTATGTATTATTTTTGCAAAAGTGCAGTGTGGAGCACAAATGGTTAAAACAAACTCCCACATCTGGCCATGGTTTGGGCAAAAGGAAGTGAGAGTAAACGCAGAAATATTCCTTCTTAGAACTTAGAACTGTTATTAGGAAAGAGGGACGCTGAAGTTTTATCACACTCAACCTCAGCAATGATTCTTTCACTGCTTCTAATCGTTCTTGTTCTTGGTGATCTGCCAGGTAAGCTTTAATTATTCCTTCTGCAAAAACAGATGTTAAAAAACCGCTTCAGCTGTTTGAAGGCATTTTCCAAAGCTATGTTTCTGAGAGTTTAGAAAGACATTCTGCAGCTAAAATTAGTCATGCCTTAAAACTTTCTCTGTTCTGAAAATGATATTTATCTGTTTGCAGTTCTAAAACCCAGAATGGAAAATGTTTTTCATTTTTTATATGAAGGAAAACACTGTGACCCAAATTCCTCCAAGTGCTTTAGAGTGCCTCCTGTTAATTCAACTTTTCCAAAACAATGTTTTAATTATGTTTTTTAAAATATACATGTCAAAATATGATATTTTTGTTATTTTTTCTGCTTGATTGTTGTTTGTTAAAAACTGATGGATGTTTTTAGTTTCATTAGTGAAGAAACTGAAAGTCAATAATTTGGCAGTGAAAAGCAGACGTGTTGGCCACATTAACGCAGTCAGCCATTTCATGCACAAACACTCATTGTTTAGTTTTCAATAATTTCAGTAAGCAAAACATTTTTAAGTTTTAGCTTAGTAGTTTATTCTATTCCAATTACTTTAAAGGTGTTGTGACTATTTATTTATTTATGCATGCATGCTTTTATGAGTGTAAATGAAACCAGAAGCATTCTGACATTATGACTGTATTTTTTTTTTTTTTTAAATTAACAAAAACAAAACAAAAAGAAGTTATGAAAAATTTGTATTTCAGTGTATACCTGAATGGCGCAAAAATTACTATGGACCTCATTGTTGCATTTTATTGCTGTTTATGTATAATAATATTGTTATTCGTTAAATCTAGACTAGAGTAGCTATATATTGAGAAGTATCTGCCCATATCTTGTTCTGTCTGTCTTTTTAGGTTCTCATTGCACTGTGAGCACTGTAGGAGATCTGGCTGTACTGGAGGGTGGATCCGTCACTGTCCCGTGTCACTATAACCCGCAATACATCAGTCACGTCAAGTACTGGTGTCAAGGACGAATGAGGGAGTTCTGCACCAGCCTTGCGCGCACCGATGACCCCGAATCAGCCCCTAACGCGAAGGGAAGGGTGACGATCGCTGATGACCCCACTCAGCACGTGTTCACCGTGAGCATGCGGAATCTGACGGAGGAGGACTCGGGCTGGTATTGGTGCGGGGTGGAGCTCGGGGGAATGTGGGTGTCTGACAGCACTGCTTCCCTTTATATCAGCGTCATTCACGGTTAGTTTAAAGAATTTAAATGTGTTAATTTTAATGTAAATAAACATTTATTTAAAAAAGAAACAATATGCAAATTAATAGAAAATATGTAAATCGCTCTTAAAGGGGTCATCGGGTACAAAGTTCACTTTTACATGTTGTTTGAACATTAATGTGTGTTGGCAGTGTATGTATACATTTACAGAAGTGAGTATAAGGTTTTTTTTTTTTTTTTTTTATGAATCCGCTAAATGCGCTAAATGCAGCTAAAGTAACAATCTCTCAGAGTACAGCTCATCACCACAGACTGTAAAAAAACATGGACGTAGTGTCCGTGACGTCACCCGTAGGTTTC
>JAHKKF010476303.1:0-24944 GCA_019740295.1 Labeo calbasu
ATGGGCTATTTTAGTAATTTAAATAATATGAATTGTCTTAATTTATTGAATAATGACAATGAATTCTAATATTACACCACACAATTATGTAGTTACTTAATTCCCTTTGTCAGCGCAGTCTTGTTTATGTTAAATTGAAAACGGACTGTAGCCTGCATAAAAACCTATAAACATAAAACAACAGGGCAAAAATATAAGTTGATGACTAGACAATCATTTTTTATGACACTAGACACTTCTTTATCAAGACAGTGGCATAATACAATGAAATAAAATCTTCTTTAGCCATATCAAAACGCTTGTTTGCGCGTGGGTAAAATTTACCCGCATGGCGGTTTTAGGTATACAGCGACCTCTGGCGGTTCTAGTGTTAAAGACAATTTTCTCAATACTTCGATTTTTTTGTACCTTCAGATTCCAAATTGTCAAATAGTTGTGTCTCGGCCAAATATTATCCTATCCCAACAAACCATACCTCAATGGAAAGCTTTATTCAGCTTTCAGATGTATAAATCTCAATTTCTGAAAATGGACCTTTATGACTGGTTTTGTGGTCAGGGGTCACATTTGTACTGTAATTACGTAATGCTTGAAAGAAATCCAGTTAATTTACATTTAACCAATATTCAGGCTCTAAATCAGACCCACAGCAAAAATCACTGAGTTCCTACATCAGCCAGTTTTGCTAAGTATTTTGAAACGGTCTGCTTGAATATATGGGTCATTCTATAATTATGCACATCTCATGTCCGTATATTGTTAATATATTTTCATAAATATGAAGCCCCGACGCTTAATTTTCTAGTACACAATTATATTTTTCCCAGTCACACTATTATATGCTGAAAAAGCTGTATCTCTGGTTCAAAAATGATGTTCATATCATATACAACCCTGGTATTCAGCTGTCCAATATTGTGAAGTTGCTCATTCTACTCGGCATTTAAGCATGAAAATTACCTCAAATATAAATTAACTTCATAGTTTTGCCTTCAGTTAGATCAAGACATTTGGGTGTGCGCTTCATAAATAATAAGTGTTTATTGTGATATAACTTGTTTTATTTGTGTCTGAAAGTCTTGCTCAGTAGTTCTAGGTTTCCATGTTATAGTATAGGTCCAAAACACTAAAACTGTCAACTAAGTAACCTGTCAACTGTGTTACCCAGTAACGGTAACATGGTGCAGATGTTATTTTATGCACATATTCCTAGAAATCACCGTTAATTATATAGCACTTTATACAATATAGATCGTTTCAAAGCAGCTATGTAAGGTCATGTTTGGGTTTTTGGGAAACAAGAAAACTTTTTTCTTCACCCTAATTAAAGAATGACCCATTTACTGATCGGTCTTTTTCTCAAATACAAGAATATTAGATCATAGTGCACTGTATAACAAGAAAAGACATTGGAGGAACGTCATGTTGGAGGCAAATATAATTCTGGCCATTCATGATTATGAGACTTGTACCCTGAATCTGCTCTAGAAAATACAAAATTTGTAAAATAAATTTAGCCTGTAGAGGGAGACATAACCAACAAGTGTAACAAAACATACTTCGGAATCATGTGAATGATTTTTAATCCTTCATTAAGAAACCCAACATGGAAATAGGTGAACAAACCGTCAGTGTATAAACGATGGGTAGGCCTACAACATTTTTATGAGTGTTCCCAAAAATAAGATTTTTGTCTCTGTTAGTTGATATCAAAAGAGAATAAAGTTAATCTTGTACTGATTTGAAAACATCGATAAACAGTATCATCATTACCTTCGTGTGTGATCATTAACTATCAGAACAACTGAAACTCCTCAAAATATTCTACTATTAAATGTAAAATGGAAACCAGTTCACAAATACTGCAGAGCAATGACATGCTCTGTGTCAATATGGGGTCGTATATGATACGGATTCTTACAGGTTGCTTAAATATATAGACAGTGATAAGTTAGCGCTGATGATGACACAAGCTCACGGAGCTCTGTTCTGATGATACTGACTGACTTTTGTCACTTGGATAACCTCGTCCTCTGTATATTTGCATAAAGTGCTCAGTTTAACCCACTGTCCCTCTCTGTTTGACTGGCCATTTGAAACTAGGACTGTAAAGTCAGTTGCTAAGTATTTTAAGGTGGACTACGTTTCTACATCCGTTTACTTTTCATTTTGGCTAATTTATTAACACTGAATTGAAATGTCCTCACTTTTCAGTCAAAATGCCACTCAGCATAAGCCAATCAAGAGGCTTTTGCTTGAGAATGTGAACAGTTGAGTAAATCAAGGGACAAAGATAACTAATCGATCAGTGACCCCTGATTAGTAATGTCTGTGTTTGGTTGGCAGTTGATAAAATAAGATTTGGAGCAGGAGGTGGAGATCAAGGTTTGCTACACGTTGCTACATGTTTTGAGATAACTTCACAGTCATACATTCGCCATTACTCTATCAGTTTATGACGGCGAGATGTAATCACATGAATTGTAATCAATAACAAACTGTTTAATCACAAACCAAGAAATGCAACCTACAGAGCACCAAAATACAATAACAAATGCCGTTATACCTCTTTTAATTATAATTTCAGTACTTAGATTTACATTAGACAATTTAGAGTTTCTTACTACTAATGTTGAATTGTGAATGCTGGTTTATTAATATATATTTGTCCCAGGAATAATAATTTTGATGCACCTAATAAAAATCTCATAAAATAGCTACGCTATTGCATTATCAGGGATTTAACAAATGTAGATAAGTGATATTTTTTTACAAAATGGCTTCAGAAATGCCAGTTAAAATATTTTCTGACAGAAGTAATATCACTGAAGTGATCTGGGTTTTGTGAGACTGACAGAATATGTGCATTGACGTCTCTGCAGATATCTAGAAGGCATCTCTTATTGCACTTAACCTTTGAACCTGTGATGTGTAAGAGGACAGGGTTCCAACTCCACACGCACTGTTCCTGCCCTATATAAGACCATTGCCTCTGCTGTCCGTCCTCGCACATTCAGAGCAGCACCACCCAGGTAAGAGCTCAAACCAGCAGGAGAGGAGGACTAGATCAAGGGGGAATATCAAAGTAAATCTTGGTCAAACAGTGTTATAATAAGTGTTTTCTCTTTCAGAGCTTAACCATGAAATTCGTGGCTCTTGCACTGACCATCCTCTTGGCTGTGGGTAAGTAACATACTGATTTTCCTTTAGTAAATTAAATTTACTTAACGATTTTGTTAATGCTGTTTTTTCATGGTGACTATTTGACCACCTGTGTCTCATGACATGTGTGACCCTGGACCACAAAACCAGTCTTAGGTAGCATGGGTATATTTGTAGAAGTAGCCAACCCATTGTATGGGTCAAAATGATCGATTTTTCTTTTATGCCAAAAATCATTAGGATATTAAGTAAAGATCATGTTCCATGAAGATGTATGTAGATATATATGAAGATGTATATATCAAAACTTAATTTTTTATTGGTAATATGCACTGCTAAGAACTTAATTTGGACAATTTTAAAGGCAATTTTCTCAATATATATATATTTTTTTTCTGCACCCTCATATTCCAGATTTTCAAATAGTTGCATCTCAGCCAAATATTGTCCTATCCTAACAAACCATGCATCAATAGAAAGTTTGAAAACCACTGTCCTAAGACAAGAACAGGCATTGTAGGTTTTTTTAGGCTTTGGTTCACTTCAAATGTTGACTACTGTAGTTTTAAGTCTTAAGGTAGACTTCACTGTGCTCCCTGGGGCCTTTTGGATTCTGAGTTTTTCCCGTGTGTCTCCTTAGGTTCCCAGGCCCGTTTCCTGCAGGCCGATGCTCCTTCCCAGCTGGAGCACTACAAGGCAGCAGCCTTGGTATACCTGGGCCAGGTCAAAGAGCAGGCTCAGAAGGCCTTCGACAACTTGGACGGAACTGACTATGAGCAATACAAGTAAGAGCCACATCCTTTGCTTTTTTGTCTTAATCTTGTTTTTGGTTTTTTCCTTCTTTCACATTGTTTTTTGCTCCTTCGCAGTTCAGTCATTCTAAAAAATAAAGTATCATGTCACTTCAGTATCAAGACTAGTGGTGATAGTGGACAAACCAGTTCTTTTCTGGCCTTAATGTACAAGCACATTGTGATTTATGATTCCAGACTTTTACCTGAAATTGTTTGTGTTTGAGCTTCACAAATGTATGCTCTTTTCTCTTCAGGGTGCAACTTTCAGAGAGCCTGACTAAGCTCCAAGATTATGCCCAGACTCTGACTCCCTACACCGAGTCCATCTCTAACCAGTTCCTGGAGAACACCAAGCAGCTCCGCGAGCGTGTCATGACCGACATCGAGGATCTCCGTTCCAAGCTGGAGCCCCACCGCGCTGAGCTGTATGCGGTGATTCAAAAGCAATTTGACGAGTACCGTGAAAAGCTGGAGCCCGTCATGCAGGAATACGCCAACCTGAACCGTGAAAATGCTGAGCAGCTGCGTGCCAAGCTGCAGCCCATGTTGGAGGAGATGAGGCAGAAGTTTGAGAGCAACGTTGAGGAGACCAAGTCTAAGCTCGTGCCGATGGTCGAGGCCGTACGCGCTAAGCTGACCGAGCATCTGGAGGGGCTGAAGACCATGGCCGCCCCCTATGCTGAGGAATACAAGGAACAGCTGGTGAAGGCTGTCGAGGAGGCCAAAGAGAAGCTCGCCCCACACACCCAGGACCTCCAGGCACGCTTGGAGCCCTACGTGGAGAATGTGAGGGCCAGGTTTGCACAGGCGTATGAAACCATCGCCCAGGCCATCCAGGCATAAAAAGGCACAGGACTTTGCACACTCAGATCCTCAGATGACAGCAAGAACAGATACTCATGTTTGGCAATGGAAGGAGTGTAGATGCAAGGGTTGTGTTATGAATGTAATAGTGCAAACAAATAAAACGCACAAAAAAAAGTTTGCGTGGTGTGATGTCACGATACTGTTTTCATATTTAACAACAAAAATAAAATAGTGACTATCAGTAATTACAAAAAGACAATCAATTTATTTTTCCTTTTTAATGTATAAAACTTTCGCAATAAAGGCCTCTGTTGGTCCTTAATTTAATAAAATACAGAAATAATTAATATAACTGCAACATCTTCCAGATAAGTACAATTTTATATCACTTGGTAAAGTTTTGAAAGAAACCTTTTATTTTGTTTTGGGGTTATGTATGCTACATGACCTTTATAAAAGCGTACATAATGAAGATTATACTTTAGGGTATATTTGAAAATCTTTGGATAAACATTGAATACTGAAAAAAGCACAATTCATATTGTGAGGATTTCCACTGATTTGCAAAGCATCTTCAAATAGTATAACATCGTCCTTATAATAATAATAATAATAACAACTAACGCTGAGCAGGAATGGAACAATATGCTTTTTTTTTTTTTTTACATTAACCAGAGTTACCATAGAATTAGAAAAACTTAATTTAAATGTCTTGAAAACTATTTATATGTTAATTCCACTTGATTTTTTGCAGGTACTGGCTCAGCTATAAGTGTGTGTTTTCTCCTGAAGTCAGACCTCATTTGGATGGGCAGAAAGGACAGGAGTTATTCTTGCTAGTCTTAAGCCAAACGCTAACACACTAAAGAAAAGGAAAGATAAAAACAGTTATTAGAACACACAGACAAGGCAAATACTGTGCCTGTACTGTATATTTTGTAAATGTTACACACTCACGTCTTTGTGCATGGTATGGGAGCAGTTGGTGTGGTACTGGCTTCCGACATCCACAGGATTCTGACACATCAAACAAAATTTCCGGATAGACGGCTGAGAGACAGAGTGCATGTTTGTATGGTTAAAAAAAAATTAATGACCAAAAATATTTATAAGTAATTCTAATAATCTGAATACTGGTCTTTCTGGTTGGTTTATGGATATAATGTAGGGTAATAATGGGGTCATTCCATGTCAACTTAACCAGAGGTCCCGGCTCAAATTTTCAATTTTGCTAATATCTTTTCTGAAGATAGACTATTTTGTAAAGCGAGGTCAAAATGGCAATTCAGAGCCATATTACAAGGGGGTAAAAATGACTCCAGAAAGATGCAGCATCGTAATGTTATTTGTACACAGAGATTGGTAGTTCTATTAGTAAAATTTGTTGACTTTATCAATCTTTGTTACATTATTGTTACATTCAAAAATGGGGAAACAGCACTTCTCAAGTTTTTTCTCCAAAGTTTGCATGTCTGTAACTCAAGAAGTAATAAAGATATTTTAATGCTCTTTTAGATTTTGGGTCTTAACAAACTTTCCTACATGGTTCAGTTCCAGAGATATTTGGATTTCAATATGGCTCCGGGGGAAATCATTAAATTGTACACATTTTCAGTGGTCAAAGAGCAAATGCAATTTGCAAAAATATGAAAAATAATTAAAGAATAATAAAATATATATATATATATATATATATTTTTTCTTTTAAAGAGAAATGTCTGAATAACAAATAATGTTGAAATTGTAGAGATGTATCTTGTTTCCTTATGTCAAGACAATTGCATGGAACATACCTGTCTGAGTGCTAAAAATACACTAAAATGGTCAAGTTGAGGCCCTAATACTTGTGCACAAAGAAAGCAAAAATAACGACAACAGCAATAACTGGGCACAAAACGTATTGTTGTAGCTTTGTAAAATTATGGTTGAACCGCTGATGGATTTTAACAATGTCCTTACGACCATGGTAGTACCCTTGGAGAGTCAGAGAGCTCTTGGATTTCCTCTAAAATATCTTAATTTGTGTTCCGAAGATGAATGAAGGTCTTATGGTTTTGGAACATGAGGGTGAGCAATGACAGAATTTTCATTTTGGGGTGAACTATCCCTTTAAATGTGTTTAAAAAAGGGCTTTAAAGTTGAATTTTACCTGTGGGGGTCTTGTGTGGAAGACCTGAGCAACCGGGGGACGAAAATGAGGCCGCATGGGATGTGGTGGCTGGGCAACAGGACGCTGAATTGGACCAACAGAAGCAGGAAAGGCTCTTGCTCCAGATGGTGGTGCTATAGGCCCTGGTGGCTACAACAGCGATAAAGTTATTAAAAAAAAAAAAAAAAAAAAAAAAAAAAGATATGAGCAATGCACAGAACAAAACTAATAATAAAAACACAAAACAGAGGAGTGAGGTAGGAAAGGGTTTGTTCGTACCGGTTTTTGGTTCTGCGCAAGTCTCTGTGCAACCTGCTGAGTAAGATCATCAATCGACATGCCAGCCATTGTACCACGCTCACTCTTGATTTGCTGTAGGACACGTGTCAACTGATCTCTAATGCAAACAGAAATCATAATTGTCAATCTACTGTGATTTATACCAGCTCCTAAAAATGTACTAGGAATGAAACAAGCTTATCATATAACTTTGTGATCTCAGTACCTTGTGCATTGTGGGAAATGTGAGCCCAGTCTCTCCAGCAGCTTGTCCAATTTTCCTGCTGGTGCAGGATTGGAGGGGAGAGGCTGGGGGGAGGAGTTACGTGTAGCCGTGGATGGCATGAATGTTTGGGGAAGGCGCGCTGCAGCTTGGGGTTGAAAACTGGCTCCAGGATTATTTGGTAATACAACAAAGGTTCCTGCTGAGGCAGCTGAAGGTGCATGGGAGACCGCTATGTGTGTCTGCTGTAGAATTTGTGGGGCTGGCGCAACAGGTGCGTGGGATGAGGTTTGAGGCAGGCAGATGGTCTGCATTGGTATTTGAGGGGCAGGTGCATGAGTTGTCATGGGGGCATAAATGTTTGGGATGTGTGCAGACTGTGGACCTATACTGACGGGCAGGAATGGTGTGTTTTGAGAAGATTGGGCAGAAAGTGGTGGTGTGGCTCTTTGGGGTGGTGTGATCGAAGAGTGGAGCTGTGGGTGAACTATGGGAGGAGATGTTGTAGTAGTCGGCAGACCGCTGCTAAAAACAGGATGGGACGCAGGACTCTGAAGCGGACTCATTATCATCTCCAACTTTCGGAAAATCAAAAGTAAATGACACAAACACAAAATGTACATTACTTACATTAGTCTAAATGTAAAATAATTCTAAAATGAAAGACCTCATTCCTCATTATCTTACTAGAGTCACATATTCACAAAACATAAATATGACAGGATAGGCCATGTTTCGAACTGTGGTATAACAAACACTTTAAAACAACCAGTTTATCAACTCTTTACCAGATTATCAATTTTACAATAGTATGGCGAACGGCATCATACATATTTGAAATAAATGCTGTTTTTTTTTTTTTTGAACTTCCTATTTTTCAAGGATTCCTGAAAAAACTATCACAGTTTACATAAAAATATTAAGTAGATTAACAGTTGTTTTTACACTGCAGTAAACTCCTGCATTTTCTAAATCAGCATTAGAGCAATTTCTGAACAATCATATGATACTGTTCACGAGAAAATTCAGTTTTGTCATCACGTGTAAATTACATTAAAAATATTTTCAATTAGAAAAGTTATTTACTAGGGGTGTAACAATACACAGAAGTCACGGTTCGGTATGTACCTGTGTATTTTAGGGTCACGTTCGATACAAGTTCGGTATGAGTTCAGTACAACACGAAATGTATTTTTTCCATTTATTTTGAACAGACAGTAGTGCTACATGTAGCATCAGCAGTTGTTTTTAATTTAAATTAGACTGTATTTGAATTAGATTATAATTTCAAGATTTAAAGCAAAAACAGAATAGTCGGACTTCAGATTTGTGAAATTATGCTACATAAAACACCTGCACAAAAAAAAAAAACAGACTAAATGAAAGTGCAGATTTATTTTCTGACAGCAAGTGGCGCTTATGGAACAGCAGCGACAGAGCATTTCTTTAATTACAGCTGTAAAAAAAAAAGCAGCTGTTATAAGCACTGCTTTAATATGCATTATATGGAGGTAAAAAAAAATGCCTTTGAAACATTTCTGAAGATATATTCATATAAACCCCCACATATTTGTCTTCCTATATTTCGAGCTTGATCTGACTGTTACAGTATTTGCTCCTCTTTACAGACTTCTTAAAACTTAGCGCAGTGCATTGCATTACTGCACGTGCCCCCTTCTGGACCGATTACCTATAATTGACTTTATTTGTTGTCTGACTGCATGAACAGAAGCGTAATGTTTTAGTGCGAATACATGTCCCGTTACACCCCTATTATATGCAACTGCAATAATATTACAATACTACTGTTTTAACTGTATTTTTGATTAAATAAGTGCTGCCTTGGTGAACATTAGAGACTTCTTTCAAAAACAAAAAAAGGGATTTGAACAGTAGTGTTTCTCCAACCCTAGGCTATATACGAATAAACTGACACTCACTGTAGGCACTGGTGGAAGTAATGGGATCGGGACTGAAGGCAAACTGTCCAACTGTTCACCTCTCTGCAGGAGTTGATGGTTTTCATTAAACTTGTTCTGTGAATGAAAGACAGAAAGAAAGGCAGTGAGAGAAGCTGTTAACTCTCTTCAGCTCAAATCCACCTATATTAGCTCCTTCCCGCACCTTAAGTCCTACTAGATCGCTGCGGACCATCGCTACATTCTGCTCCCACTTCTGCCGCTGGTGCAGGTGGTTCTGGGAAGGATTTAATCTGTCCAGAATGAGCACAAATCCAGATGGAATCACATTACCTTTACACATACAAACATACTGCACATGCATTAATCAGACATTAATTCACAAACAGTACCTGAGAAAATTCAGATATTTTTCAGCGTCTGCAATCCAGTCCTCCACTTGAGAGAGCGCAAGCTCTTTCTGCATCTCTAATGCAGCTATCTGCTCACACAGACACATGATTCATTACACCATCCATGAAATTTCTAGAAGATGTTTGCTGTGAAGGTACAGCATTTACCTCATCTTGAAGAACCGTCTGACTAGCTTGCTCTGCCTGCCTGCAAAGTGTTTCCATTTCTACCCTCAAGTCAGCTATTTCCTGCTCCCAAGACAGCCTGTCACATACACAAGCACAAATAAACAAATGAATAAATAAACAGATATAGTGACATTGTAGGTGTTCCTTATTTAATGTTTTGAATTGTTTACTTCTCTTGACTCTGTTCCTCAATCAGCAACTTGAGTTTCTTTTCTGTGTCCTCCAGCTCCTGAGCCAGCCTAAAACATACACAAACCTTAATTAAATTCCCATCCAACCCATGACCCATCCAATATTATACACTACTGTTCAAAAGCTTGGGGTCATTACAATTTTTTTAAAAAAGAAATGAATACCTTTATTTAGCATGGATGCATAAAATTGATCAGTAGTGACCAAAAGATATTTATACTTGTAACAATGAGTTTTTTTTTTTTTTATATAATTGCTGTTTTTTTAAAGTTTATATTAACCAAAGAAGCCTGAAATAAATGTATCAGCTTCCACAAAAATATTAAGTAGCACAGCTGTTTTTAACAGTGATGAGATTAAAATAAAAAAATGAAAAATAAAAATGATTTCGGAAGGATCATGACGACACTGAAGACTGAAAAAGTCATAGAAATACATTATATCTTAAAATATATTAAAATACAGATTGGTAAACTGTAATATTACTGTTTTACAGTATCTTTGATCAAATAAATGCAACCTTAGTAAGAATAAAATACTTTTTCTTTAAAAAAATAGTAGGTAGTGTATATTCTAGCCCAAGCAGACAGCTGGATTTGACAAATATTTTCCTGCTAGTTTACCTTGTTTTCTCCTCTTCCATTCGCTCTTTCTCTGCAGTAAGCTCTTGCCGTTTTACCATGAAGTTTTTCCGTGTTGTCTTGCTGCTATTCAGCTCCAATTTAACTTGTAAAGACTCAATTTTTTCAATAAAACCCTGCAAAAATATAAAATTACATTTCAACAATGAAAAAGAGGTAATAGTAGGGAAACCAGAGTTTTGGACTAAGACACTGAACTCACTAGGTAAATGTAACACTTTGTGCAAAGGAGATTATGCACTGCTATTCAAATAACCATGTGTAAAATCAGAACCCCTACAGACTGTCTATAGTAGTAGTTGTTTAATGTACAGATGTGATGCTGAACCTGGTACTGATGATTTCTGTCTTCTCTTGTCTTTTCCATACTGTGGACATGGAAGTTGTGCTCCTCCTGCTCTGCTGCATGCTGCTTCATTAAAGCCTCATACTGCTCACTCAGCTCAATACTGCAGTCTTCTATAGCTCGCTAAAGAGACACAAAGAGAGAAAGAAATATATACATAAAGGGCCTGAAAGTCTAAGGTTATTCTGAAAATCTGAAAATTATTATTTCAGCAAATAAAGAGAACAGTTTTAAGGTTTTTCTAAAACTAACAGAAAAATATATTTTAACTAGATTTCTAGGTCATTGATTAAATAAATGATTAAATTTGTGGCATTGTTTATTTAAACTCCATTATATAAATGAATGTTTTTGCTACCAGTGAAACACAGGAAACTCTTTCGAACACTGTAAATTCATGCAAATTTATTAATGTTTTCTGTACTAATATTATGCAATGAAAAGATCTGTACTTGAATAAAATTAGAAAAACGCAAAACAGAAGCATTTTAACAAGTGGTCTTAGACATTTGAACTCCACTGTACACAAATTCACACTTCCAAAAACATCTGTAACACATTTATGAACTCCATAAATAGTAAATAGTAACTGCATAAATATAAAGCGCAGGGTTTCAAGCCTGTTTCCAAAAAAAAAAAAAAAAAAAAAAACTTTGACATTTTTTGCTACAAATCTCTCAAAAGAACAATAACAAGGCTGTTCTGTTCTGTGGCAAAAGGCTAAACTCTCTCTCTCTCTCTCTCTCTCTCTCTCTCTCTCTCTCTCTCTCTCTCTCTCTCACACACACACAAACAAATACTGGTTACACAGTCACAATCCTGTAAAAGCAAAACACATTTTGGCCAGTTGATAAGCATTTCAAGGATGACTTCAAATGTCTTCAAATTGTACACAGGTACTGACACACTCATACAGGTTTCCCTGTAATATGGGGACCAACTCTATGATCATCACCCGTGGGGACCATTCTTTCTGAGGTTTTAAAGGTCTAAAAAAAATATGGATACAAACCATGTTTTTTTTTTAAGACCTTTTATACGTGACTACAAATATCTAAACTGATGAAGTAATGACTTGACCATGCTAAATGGGGACTAAAAGTGAACATACCTGATAGGGACCCTTATTTGCATAACATACACCCTTTTCCATTCGATTTGTTGGGACCTTGCAACAGCATTTACACTACTAATGACAAAAGCATTTATACCAAGTAATTCATCAGACTGCATTTGTGCATATACATTTAAAAAGGGTTAAAAAAATTAAAAAAAAAAAATTAAAAGATACAGTAGTAGTATAAAACATCAGTTGAAATTTAGCTGAGATTAGTTGTTCATATTAAGTTGCTGAGACGTCATGGGTCCTGCAAATGGTGCTAATGATGCAAAACTCCTGCACAGAACACCTAAGTTGTTTACACAGTCATCATCACAACATGCAGAATTTTTGGTTTGATTGATTGATTGATGTTCCTAGGTTTCATAGGAATAGTAGTGTGATTGAAGTGTACAGATGAAGCAGTGAAGAAGTTCTCTATTCACATATGAGGTATTGAAATTGTAGTGAATTTTCCATCCACTTCAAATGATTTTTTTTATTCAACTGTAATGATTGAAGTGTATACCCACAGCCAACCATCAGCTACTATTTTCCCTAATACTTATGATACCATAAATTTACTAACGACTACTAAATGAACCTTGAGACATCAAATCACTTAATTTACTGAATGTAACTTTTAATGAGTTCAACTTTACAAACAAATGATGTCAAATAAACCCTACATAATAAATTATTTTTATATTAAAAAGTATAAAAAATTCTTAAGACAGAACATGAAAACTAGAGGTCAAAACTCCAGAATTGTTTAACAATTTTGCTATTGTTAGACTGGTGCATTTTAGCTTGTGGCCTTCATCAGTCACCATAAAACATACAGCAATCTTGTTTAAATATACGCAATATTTGTCACCCACGTCCTCTGCTGGACACTCACATTGCTTCTTTTTCAACCTGTGACAAATATCTTTGTAGGTGTCCCATTAGCCAATATTTGTGGATGTAAATTATTGTTGAATAGACAAATAATATTTTTTTGTTTTGCCTCACACATACTCTATTTGAAATGTTGTTTGCAGTACGTTCAGCACTGGTCTAACAATAAAGTTGTTTAATATCCTATAAGTTTTGACCTCTTAGGAAACAGTGTTGGTATTTCTAGCCCAACTTCACCTACCTCAAAAGTGAATGGAAGAGAGAAAAAAGGCTAATAAAAACAAAACTGCCATACCAAAGAGATGGTAAGCTTCATATTATTAGCACTGCAAAGTCTTTTTATAGGCTGTAATGCGATTATATATAAAAAATTTCACGTTCTTCCAGTCCCGGTTCTTTAGGGCTTCTGGTTCAGCCTTTAAACACTTCTCACAGTCACTCTTTGCTGGTACAGTAAATGACGTGATGAATCGCATCATGTGCCTTTCGACCGCTTGCACCTCTGTCTGCTGCCAGGGATTTTTCTTATGGGTAATTTTACCTTAAAAGAGTAAGAAAAAAAATAAATTACATTAAACGGATAAATAAGAGTGTGTGCTGGAATTACAATCCAATGTTATAAATACTATATCGCAGTGGTCACAAACTCAATTCCTAGAGGGCCACAGGTCTGCACAGTTTTGCTCCAACCCTAATCAAACACACCTAATTCAACTAATCAAGATCTTCAGGATTACTAGAAACTATAGAGGGTATGCACTGACGTCACTTTCCCGCCAGGACACGCCCCCTCAGCTGGACTGAGTGGCAAAAGAGCCTTCAGCGTGAATGGATTTCTTAGGGAAGACGAGTAACACAAACGATAATCAGTTTAAACTAAAGGTTGCTGAACTTTATATAATGTTCCTAACAACTTAACAAATATCCAATGGTCGATGGATACTGATGCAGCCAGGAATCGTGTCTCTGATTTTGACCTCAGAGAAAATAAAGCAAATTTGCCTGTGAACTCATTTTGTAAATACAAAATAGGTTGGTCTAAACCCCGTTGATCACTTATATCAATGTTATATATATTGTCATATCGTCCAGCTGAAAAACGTATATAGTTTTTGTCAGTGTTTATTTAAAAACATCCAGATATGCAGAATTTTAGATTGTAAATATTTAGTTGATGATATGTCAATACGATATACTATAACACAATATATATAGGATATGATTTTACTGCACAATTCAACATATTCACATGAAATAACTGCAAATCCGTGTTTCGCTGCCTGGAGACCATTTGTTTCTTTGAATTGCAGCGATTAATTTGCTCCTCTTTTCTGTAGCTTTCAGCAGTCTGTAAAAATGTACCTCAGGTTTCTTGTCAAATCTATTTGTACAGTCAATCGCAAAGCTTGTTCTGGTTTTAGAGGTGTTTTGTGTGTTCTGTTGCAACATTCACGTTGAATCCAACGCTGCCACTCAGTCTTTTTGCCATTCAGTGGGCAGAGCCACAGCCACTCCAGCTGACGGTGACGTCACATGCATATCCTGTATTAAGCAGGTGTGAGTTGGAGCAGGTTGGAGCTAAACTCTGCAGAGCTGTCACCCTTCAGGAATTGAATTTGAAACCACTAGTACATCTAGAGTGCAAGTAAAGTTTCAGTTAAAGTCAAAAGTTTACATACACCTTGCAGGATCTGCAAAATGTTAATTATTTTACCAAAATAAGAGGGATCATACAAAGAGAAAATAATAGTACAATTTATAAAAATGACCCTGTTCACATATAGTTTATATACACTTGATTCTTAATACCGTGTTGTTACCTGAATGATCCACAACTGTGTTTTCTTTTTGATTTTTGGGTTTAGTGATGGATGTTCTTGAGTCTCTTGTTTGTCCTGAACAGTTAACCTGCCCGCTGTTCTTCAGAAAAACCCTACAGGTCCCACAAATTCTTCGTTTTTTCAGCATTTTTGTGTATCTGAACCCTTTCCAACAATGACTGTATGATTTTGAAATCCATCTTTTCACACTGAGGACAACTGAGGGACTCATATGCAACTATTACAGAAGGTTCAAACGCTCACTGATGTTCCAGAAGAAAAAATTATGCATTAGCAGCCAGGGGGTGAAAACTTTTGGAATTTGAAGATCAGGGTAAATGTAACTTATTTTGTCTTCTGGAAAATGTAATTATTTTCTGTAACTTCTGAAGGGCAGTATTAAATGAAAAAGATATGCCATTTAAGCAAAATGTACACATCAATGCATTTTTTTTCCTTCTGAAGCATCAGCGAGCATTCGAAGCTTCTGTAATAGTGGCATATTAGTGACTCAACTGTCATTATCATTCAGGTAACAACAATGTATTAAGAATCAAGTGTATGTAAACGTGTGAACAGGGTCATTATAAATTCAACTATTATTTTCTCTTGTGGACTATATGTAAACATCTTTTATATGAAATATCTTATTCAGGTCAGCACTAAATAAAAAGAACATGCATTTTGTATGATCCCTCTTTTTTGGGTAAAATAACATTTTGCAGATTCTGCAAGGTGTATGTAAACTTGACTTCAACTGTATTTGCACTCTGCTTATAAATATATACTGATTTCTACATTGTCACTTGGACTGAAATCACTGGAGATAATTAGTTTATTATTAATAATTAATTTATTGGTTATAAGCACGCACACACACCTTTCACACATTAATAAAAATAGTTTCAAACTACACTTTCTGGTAGATAGAATAAGGCCACAACCTGGAGTACTCCCTCATATCTTAGGCTGGGACAGAAATAGTAAAGAGTGCGGAGCTGGGGTGGTGGAAATACTGAAAAAACTGCCATGGGACAGAGGTGAGCTGAATATATATCACAGGTCTTCTCTCATGCTAACAGGGTAGATTATCTAAATGTGCTCCTCCAGACTTTGTTAAACAAACATCATTTTGTGACTATGCAATGTTTATACATCTGGCCCTTGGACAGAGGCATTGACGTTAATAACTAGTTGGATGCTTTTGCTTGGAAACCGGGAATATTCCTGGAATGGGCTATTCCTGCTACTGCAACATTTGTCCATTTTTAGTTGAATATGTACACTGACAGTACATCGCCAAAAAGTAGCAGACATAATCATTACTGACATAAAAATGTATAAAGAGTTCACCTTTAAAAGATGGCCTCACAACACTGGCTCCTGAAGGAATCTCTTCATCCGGTGGTTTTTGTCTTTTGGGTGGTGGTGGCATTTCATTCCTCTCAGCAGGAGGAAGTGTCTCCCCCGCAATTAGTTCTATGGAAAATTACGTAAGTTATCAAAAATTAATATAATTTAATATTTTCAGAAAGATACACACTTTACATGTAGTACAGAAGGTAGACAATATGCAAACTGTGTTATTTGCAGTACTAACGGTTTAAAGTTATGCTAAAAGTAAGACTGTACTGGAATTACGGAATACAATTTTATTTATGTACACCATGAATAATGTTAGATTTGTTTACATCATTGTAGTTTTCAAGTCCCAATCAGTAAGTCCTTATGCACATGCTAAGAACACAGTCAACACAATGCGATGACAATTGCCCCTGCAAGTGATGTTGGAGCAACACTTTTGCAATCATGTCTCAGAATGACTGAAAACTATGAACAGAGACAAACTGTAGTATTCTGACAGTAATACAAACCATAAAGAGAAGATGAACAGTGTCCCTCCTGTATGCTCCTGACTTCCCAATCACTTTCCAGAAGTTTTTCTGTGGAGGCCGAACAAAGTAAATCTTAACAATGTGATTTCAAAAAGGAATATATGGTAAACACAAAAAGCAAACAAACAAACAAACAAACCCACCATCAGGATTTATCACAATTTCATCCAAGTTTTTGCCATAGAACTCAGCTAATCTTCCTTGTTCAAGAGCCATTAGTACTTTGCAGATCTTGGCCAATTGCAGGGTCCTCTCAGGGACTCGACAGAACTCACGATGGATTTTTATGTTGTGTCCAAGAAAGTTTGCCAGCTGGTCCATTTCTGTGTCTGTCATATTCAGCACTGTTGAAAGGACTGCAATATGCTTTCGTACTCTGGTAGATGTCAGTGACTCGGGACACTTTGCACCACACGCCTTTGCAAAGCCACGGAGGCAGTCTGACCCTCGGAAATGTGTCATGGCTTCTGGTCTTGCAAACATATAAACATTGTCTTTTATAACTCCACAAGGCTCTCTCTGCTTAACAAGGAGTTCTAAGGCACACAGCATTTTTGGAGTCAGAAGAATTGGAACTAGTCGACCATGCTTTCCCCTGATGATAATCCTTGAGAAGTGTCTGCAGAGATTTTTTTCGACTTCGGAGAGCGCCCAGTCCACATCCTCATGCGGATCATAAATGTCTCTTGATAAATACGCAGACAAATGCATGCTTGCCACCTCTCCTCCCCTGTGCCGGTTAAAGAGAACTATCTGGGCTAGACAAACCTTTGCCAGCTCCATCCAGGCTTTAACAGAGGGACTTTCAGAGAGTACTTTGTGCCAATTGTCGTGCACTTGATTGATAAATGTATGCATTTTTTGGACGTCCTCAGTAAAGGGGATGAGAGTGGGCACGTTGCACTTTCCTTCCCTGATATTCCTTAATGCTGTAGCTAAGATCATCTCGTTCCACTTTTCCTGATGGACATGTTGAAACTCACTGGCATTCTTCACAAGCTGTTTGTCATTTGAGATTAAGCCCTGAGCTTTTAAGAATTTGCTTACTTTAACCAGGGAGCTCCCGAGCTTCTTCGCAAGTGATGGAATCATGAACTTGTCGGATTCATACCCACACGTATACTTGACAGCTTTGACAGTCTCCATGTACTTTTTTGGATTTACACAATCTTCCATTGTTTTTAAGGAGGTGACTCTCCTAGCGTTGTGAACCAACCTTCCCAATTCTCGCATCTTCTCTCGCACACACTGTTTATTCTTGGCTGATAGCCCACCTATGTTCAACAAGTGCTGACCGACATCAATAATTACTTTGTCATTTTTTATTACATCTGTGATTGGGTCAGGGTTCATGGCACTTATTACTTCCCATAGTTGTTTGGTCATGTTTGAAGGCACAGGCCCTGTGTATATACACATGGACTGAACACGATTTTTCCCTGGTTTGAGGGGGACAGATTGAGGTTGAAGTCTACAAGCGCGCATATGTCGCCACAGGACCTTTCTCGTAAAAAGTCCTTGACAGTATGCACAATGCATGAAATCTTTTCCCTGCGCTTCTTTAGGTGGTCGTTTATATGGCACTAGTTCCCCCTTTCCTGTTTCCATCACAGCAGCATTGTGAGCATAGTTTCCTCTGTTGCGAATATAATCAAGCTGTTTTTTTCTCTCCTTGGAACTCTTTGGAAAGCTTAGCGCTTTAGCCACATCAGATTCTTTTGCATGTGAACTTTCTAGATGCCTTGCCATCTTAGCGTAAGGTTTAGAGCAATACAAGCAGTAATGTCTCTTGTTGTACACTCTATTAACACCTTTTTTTTGGTATGCGCTAACAACTACGCCATCTATTGCGCTCTGACTTGAACATGGTTCTTCTGTTGCAGATGGTTCAGATGCAAGGCTGTGCTTTTTATCTGGTGTTGTGTCACAGTCAAGTGAACTCGCTGAGCCAGAGTCATCAACATCCAGTTGATCATAAAGAAGCTGAAGTTTTGTCTGGTTTGGTGTAAGGCTAGCATCACTGTCACTTTCAGAAGTAGTATCCGTAAAGTAATAATCTGAACTCCCTGGTGTAGAATCAAAGATGTCATCAGAATCTTGAAGATCTTTGTCTTTTATCTAAAAAGATAATAATTAGAAAAGTCACAGTGAATAATTGATCAGTAATTTAACAGACATAAATTGGTAACTACTGAGATAATTAATTGTTTAGGTACATTAGTTAAAATCCGATTTCATAATTTGGGCTTAACTAAAGGTGATGCAAAATTCCTAAAGGTGATGACCTTTGATCTTTTGCAGTCCAAATTATTTATCACCTAAGAATATATTAAAGGGATAGGTTCACCCAAAAATGAAAATTCTGTCATTAATTAGTCACTCTTATGTAATTCCAATCGTTGAATAAAGTTATTTTTTGCAAAAATATTCTCGTAGCTTCATAAAATTAAGGTTGAATCACTAATGTCACGTGGACTATTCTAACGATGTCCTTACTATTGCCTTCTTCCCTTCTTCTTCGCCTTCTTCCCTGGTATTAGCAGCAGTGCTGGTCATCTGTAAAAGACAATGGAGAAACACAGGAGATAAATCTGATATCGATACTGCATGACTTCAGAAGAAAAATCAACTTCATCTTTAAAGGGGACCAGTTTTGTCCAGTTCAAAACACAAGTTTGTACTCAAACAATGGCTAAAAGTGTGATGTGGGTACATTGTGATTGTCCATTATATAGAAAAAATTAACCAAGACAAAATTCCCTTTGAAGAATAAAAACCACTAATGTGTTGCAACAATAAGAGCTATTCTGAACACAGGGTGCTGTGCAACATACTTGTGTTCTCCATGGATAATCTTCTACTCCATAATCATAGGTAATTTCTTCTCCTTCTTTAATGTCATTTAGGGCAAACAAACAAAGGTGTGGTTTTCCGTTCACATCAATTTTCTTCATTTTACAGTTTGGATGTTTGTGGTCATCATTTACTATCCGCCCAAACGATCCATCTTCTCTAGAGGCATCAATACTTGAAAAACATGAAAAAATAAGAAAAGTATAAATACAAGTATTACAATATATCATCACAAACCAGCGCCTCGTTTTTTATAATACAACATAAGGTATTCTTATAGCTCTTGTGCAACTTGACTCACCACCATGTTTTCGTTCTCCACTTGAACTCAAACATGAATGCAGCACTGGATGTGTGGTAACGTTTTTTCCTCCTCTGCAATTCTGCTTCATTTATTATATCTCCCCTATATTCAACAACAAAATCACCTTTGCAAATGGTACCCTTTGCAAACAGACCACGCCCTGCAAAATACAGCAAAAACATTTTCAAAAAACAGGAAAACCTATTGGTTCAAACATTATCAATTAGTATACTTAATAAATGCTACAAAAAAACATCTTACAGATAAAGGATGCAAATTACACACAAAAAAGACATCAACAGTTGGTAGCTGATTTAAAGTAAACTATAACTATAACATTTAATGTACATATGACAGCAATTATTACCTGATAACTCACACCAGACACCACCTTACCTTTAACTGCACTGATATACTTCACTTCTAATTTGAAAGTTTTGTCAGTCTTTGAAAGAACATGATGCATGGCATCTTTAAGGGAACGGATTCGTGGTGACTGAAAGAAAAAAAAAAGTGTGAAATAAATGACACTGTGAAAATGTGGAGACATGCAGAATAAAACTAGTATGTTCAATAAGCAGATAAGAACGTTATTGTAATGTAACACAGTTTTGTATTATTGTATTAATGTAACATTAATTACAATGTTATTATAACGTATCAATGCAATGAAACTACTGATTTGGACCATAACCCAACTACTCTATTGGACCATCTCAGCATACAAACCCCTGTTTATTTTAACTACTGTCATAACAAAACTTTTTTTTTTTTGTCATTTAAATCTACTTACATTTACTTTTTTTAACTGTACTTCATTTTGGTAAAAATCTGTGGCTTGTATATGTTGTCTATAAATTAACTTAAAAGTAAAAACAAATATCGAGATTTAATTTTTCATACTAAAATTAAAAATCAAACACTATAAACACAAGCATGGCATCAAGTTCAATGAACCCCCAACCCCCTGACAAGAAACATAAAAGTTCTTTTATATAAAATAATCCAACCCTAACCCCTTCCAGGACCAACGCTAACTAGACACACACACACATTAAAAAATTATACTAATATTAACAGAATCACTCCATTAGCAATCAGTCAAGCTAAAGATTTAATGAGACTTTTCAGTTAAAATTAGGTCCTTAATATTAAATTGTATTATGTGATCGCTAGTTGGAAAAACATAGAAACATTTCAGGCCGCACTTTCCCTCAACAGTTAGTTAGCACTAACTAGCTACCTATTTAAACCTAATTAACCTAATTCGTTTGATACATATTTGCTTACCTTGGGTTCACTTTTTATCCTCTGCACAAGTTCTTAGATCCTTAGTTGGCATCTCCTGCAAATAATCTTCTTTCTTGTTCTCCGTGTGTAGTGTCAATTTATTAACACTTACATTTTCATTTTGCTGCTGAAATCCTTCCTAACAAAGACTAGGAAGTTGTACCCAAACATATTTGGAATATATATGTGTGTGTGTGTGTCTGTGTGTGGAGAAGTCAGTGCATTATGAGCCAGAAATGTTCGGGGGTGCAACTGAGCACCCCCTACGCACACTGATAAATGTGTTATTGACCAATGTGAAAACTTCACCAGCAATTTCAGAATAGCTCCTCTATTCGTTTAAATAGGTTTTCCTGATTTTTGGTCCCCACAACACGACTGTGTAAACAGATTTTTGTCCCCACATGGTGATGATTACCAGAAAACACAAACACACACCTGCAAACACACAAAACCTGCAGTACGGTGCTGAAAACTTACCATATCTGATTCCCAGTCCTCATTTGTGTTTGTAGATCTTTCTTCTGTCCAGTCCTCCGTCTATGGTTGGAGACAACAATCAAATTACATGAAACTACATATAGATGATCACTTGTAAAATGTGACCCTGGACCCAACAAAACCAGTCGTAAGTAGCACGGGTATATTTGTAGCAATGAAAGTGATCCATTTTTCCTTTATGCCAAAAATCATTAGGACATTAAGTAAAGATCATGTTCCATGAAGAGGTTTTGTAAATTTCCTATCGTAAATATATCGTAACTTAATTTTTGATTAGTAATATGCATTGCTAAAAACTTCATTTGGACAACTTTCTCAACTATTTTCTCAATATTTTGATTTTTATATATATATATATGTCCTAACAAACCACCATACATCTTATTTATTCATCTTTCAGATGATGTATAAATCTCAATTTCAACCATCTGACCCTTATGACTGGTTCTGTGGTGCAGAGTTACATATGTGTCATTAGGAGTTTCTTCAGACCTGTACGTTTTGGCTCTGTGTTTCATTGCTGGGGATAAAAGTGCTGTAGTTTTGATTTAATACTGATGGGCCGCTGCTCTCAGTGGACCAGGGCCCGGCTGATAAGCTCCATGGGGAAGGAACCGGCGGAATCACTGCAGAAACGGGATCCCTGTCAAGAAAGCGGGACAGTCGTATTGCTGAATCATTTTAAGGAGAAACACTTTAAAATTCTACTTTAAGCTGTGTTGTACTTACTGAAGTACGTCTTCAACTAAAGCCGAACTCCACTCGGTGTGTTTTTCACTTTCCATTGACAGGCAAACTCAGCGACAAAACACTCTGGATCTGTAACACAATACTGAGATTTAAAAACTAAGCGGCAGTATTTTCATGAACGTGTCCGTTCAGTGGTTTTAAATCTTTTTTTCAGTGAAACAAAACAAAAGAGCACAAAAATGAAAACAAAACTTACACTAAACATTCAAAGAGTTTGTTTTGATGGCCAAATGACGTACAGTATACTCGGTGTATACAGTATGTAATCTTAATAAATTAAACGAATAAGGACCTTTCTCACAAAACGAAAAGCACAGACAACTGGCGCAACTTTCATGACATCATCTAAGCCTGTTTTACTTCCGGGACGTCACGACACTTGGCAAACAAACGACAGGCGCATTACCGTCACCTACAGGGCTGGAGCGTGAAACATTCACCAACGAAAGGGTGGGAGAAATTATTAACCTAGTAAGTAGACCTACTTTTCCAAAATATCATAAATCATATATCAAATATATCATACATTAATGGATTGTATACTTTATGATGATTTAATCCATTATATAGTAGTGTTTTAAGTGTAAGACTTCCTAATACCATTTCTCTTAATTCTTCCAACAGCTGTGCCCTTTCTCTTTCGTAAGCAGTAGAAATTGGTACATGCTCAGCAGTTTCTGACTTACATATACTACTAATTCCCAGACGCACCATATTATTGCATCTAATTACCCAACTTGATTTTTTAAAAATGTCTTCCTCTTCTTTCCTTGTGCAAAGTTTTTGCCATTTTACTTTAATAACTTTTGATTTTGGACTTAACTTCTCCTTTACTTAGTGGAATATTTATTTCTATTCTTAATCATTTCTGCTTTGCTAAATGTTCAACTTCTTCATGTCCTTCCACTCCCACATGTGATGCCAAAAAAAGACATCTTAATTAGTTTACTCTGTACATGCTTAACATTTCATACAAGATGTCTTGTCTTGAGGATTTCCCACTCATATGGTTTGATACTGCAGAGAATGGTTCACAGAAATGTACACTACCAGTCAAACATTTTTGAAAAGTAAGATTTTTTTTAATGTTTTTTAAAGAAGTCTCTTCTGATCACCAAGCCTGCATTTATTTGTTTTAAAGTACAGCAAAAAAATAAAATAATAATAATAATAATAATAATAGTAATAATAAATATATCTAAAACTGTTTTCTGTATAAAATATATATTTTAAATTGTAATGTATTCCTGTGATTTCAAAGCTGAATTTTTAGCATCATTACTCCAGTCACATGATACTTCAGAAATCATTATAATATTCTAATAAAAAAACATTTATTATTATTATTATTATTATTAATTATTGTTATGTTGTTGAAAACAGCAGTAGAATTTTTTTAGGTTTCTTTGATGAATAGAAAGTCCAGACAGCATTTATCTGAAATAGAAATCTTTTGTGACATTATAAATGTCTTTATCATCACTTTTGATCAGTTTAAAGCATCTTTGCTAGATAAAAATATTAATTTCTTTAATCCACCATAAAAAAAAATCTTACTGGTCAAAAACTTTTGACTGGTATTGCATCACAGTCCGAACATTTTTATGTTGCCAAAATCATTTGTTAAAGAACAAAGCTTTAACATTTATTTATATAAGTGGTAAAACTTTACAGGTGACTGTTTCATAAAAACGGTTTAAAGGATGTGCATTAAAGAAAAGGCATATTTTGAACCACAAAACTGGCTATATATAGGCAGGCAATAATAATTATGATATAGCCTATGATTACAAATCTGGAACTGGCACATTTAAAAAATAGATAATATAGAAAATAAGAAATAACAATGAAAATTGTTTTTGTTTTATTAATTACGAGTCCTTCAACAAATCGTGTTTGAAATTCCTACAAAGCAACACAATGTGATTATTTTTTCCATTTCCATTTAAGAAAAACAACATCAACTGGCATCCAAATTGACTTGCATACTGTTTTATTAACTAATAAGAAGATTTACAAAAAAATTTAAGAAATTTATTTTTAAGCCTAAATAGGTATTTTTGCTGTAGAGCGCAAATTTGTATGATTTGGTTTCGACCCCCCTTCAAGATACCTTGAAAGATATACCTTATAAGGTATTTCTACAGAAAGGACTCAAACTAACAAAGTTCCCATAATGTGCCCAAAGCTTGACCAGAATGTCAGTTCACACCAGCTGTGGTTAATTCTGTAAGAGAAAAAAATGAGAACTGACAGAAAACTGCTTGCTCAAATGCATGTCAATGAGTGGAGAAAGAGAGAAATAGTTCTCAGAATTCTAGTGTATAAGCAAATAAGCAGCGACTACCAGTGGATAGTGATCTTCTGCCTGATACAGTCTGAACATTACAGGGAGAGTAGGAACACATTCTAGATACCAACAACACAGTGAACTGCAGC
>JAHKKF010476338.1:0-11159 GCA_019740295.1 Labeo calbasu
AAAAAAAAAGAGGTATAGGGAGGGGGAATACGGTAGACAGGAGGGAGAAAGGACACAAACAGGTAGACTCACAGTAATATCTGGCAGAGAGTGCAATATAATCTAACAGTTATCAAAATTTTGGCACACTTTTTTTCCCTCTGTATAGTGTTGCTATGGCAACTAGTAAATACCGTAAATTTGGTTATGCTAGGGTGTGTGGAAATATTTAAACCACGTGTGCTACAATTAACCCCGCGTTAGTTTGTGCCCCGCACACTCCTATATTAGTCTGGGCCAGGTTAGTAGTTGGCATGTCTGTTTTTTCAGCGTGGAGTAGCGTAACAAATTAACAACATTTATTTTAAACATGCTTGTGTAGCCTTTATAGAGTTCTGTCGTTTTATGTTTCGGCACATTCGGAATCAATAAACATTCTAAGTGTATGCGTGCGTCGTGTGTGCTTAAAGCCTGTCAGTCAACATTAGAGCGCCACCCTCAGGGTGAATAACACAAAAACAGATTAGATTAGGTATAAGGCTTTTACAATGTTTATCACAAACTTAGACCCAGAATCTTAAGAGTATGTGGGAAAAAAAAATTAAAAAATAAAAATCAGGACAGTAGCCTACGATAAATAAGACAATTAAACAAATACAAATCTCTTGTTTTATTATTATTATTATTATTATTATTATTATTTATTTATTTTTACATTTTGCATGTTCTACAACGGGTACGTACTTATGAGCAGAACTGTATATGAATCATGAATGTGGGTTGTATGATGTTTATTGTTCCAGATTATCCATGTGTTTGTCTGATGAATGAATGTGTTAATCAATTAATTTCTTCTGTTTGTTTGCATGTTATATTATTAATTTCTCTACTCTCAGTCTTTATGATCTGTAGAAAACATATTCAAAGCAGCACTTTCCTGTGGTATATTTTTGTGTGACTTATAATAACTGTTCATTTCTTCTTCAGGTGTGTCTGGTGTTTGTATAGATGGAGTGTCAATGTCTGTGAAGGAAGGAGAATCAGTCACTCTACACACTGATGTTAAAACAGGCCAACAAATAAAGACTAGTTGGCGTTTTTATAACATTCAAATCGCTGAAAGTGCTGGACAGCTTCGTAAGATCTGTACAGATGTTCAGTGTGATGGGAGATTCAGAAACAGACTTAAACTGGATAATCAAACTGGATCTCTGACCATCAAAGACGCCAGAACCACAGACACTGGAGTTTATAAACTAAAGATTGTGAGAAACAGCAGTGAACATGAGAAGATCTTCATTGTTACTGTTCATAGTAAGTCATTACTTTTCAAAGCAATTTTTTTAGCGGCATTCTAATGAATATATACTGTAGGATACATAGATAAATGATGCTTCCTGAACAACTTTACTACTATACAAAATTTAAATTATTAAGTTTCTGTATTATGAAACCTTGTCAGGTGTATATTGTAATCATTTTATAAAAGCAATCAGCCCCGTAATGTTTGAGTCATTCTGCTCTGTGTTGTGCTCTAAAATGCCACTTCCCTGTTGTAAAATCACAGTAAACCATGGGCAAATGGGCCTATTGCTTTAATTTAGTTTATTATGATTTAAAGCTGCACTAAACTAAATCCTGATTTAGAACTTTGTTTATTAGTCCTAGTAGTAATTTGTAGTGCATACAAAGCTGCATTTGTGTTCTGCTGTGAATCAAAGACAATGGTAAAACTGATTAGCAGTAACAATTACTATATATAAAAATGTAATGAACTGTTCATTTCTTCTCCAGGTTATTTCAGTGGTAATACAGATGAAGAGTCTGCATTTGTGATGGAGGAAGATTCAGTCACTTTACACACTGATGTTAAAATAAACCAACAAGAAAAGTTCAGATGGTATTTTAATGACACTCGTATCGCTCAAATCAATGGAGATCAGAGTTATAACTGTACAGATGAACAGTGTAATAATGGCACTGTGAGATTCAGAGACAGATTAAAGCTGGATCATCAGACTGGATCTCTGACCATCACAAACATCAACACCACAGACACTGGAGTTATTAAACTTCGGATCAGCAGCAGCGACATCATCAGTGAAACTATCTTTATTGTTGCTGTATATGGTGAGTCATTACATTTAAATGTATTTTAATTCAGATACGGCATATAGATAATTTCTTCAAAAACACGTTTAATGTTAAAGTCACATTTGTTGTTTTGTTCTGATGAAGATAACAGTTCAATATCATCTGTTTAAATCCATCCATTATATCATACACAGTGTGTTTTCAGTTCATCAGGAATTCAAAGTGCAATGGATTTTGGATATTGGATTTTGACTGTTGGTTTGTGTTTCAGATGTTACTGCTGTTGAACTAGACAAAATAAAGAGAAAATTCGTGGAGGAGGGAGAATCTGTCACTTTAGACACTTGTGTAGTAAAAAAAGAAAATGATGTGATGTTGTGGTATTTTAACAACACTCTCATCATCAGAAACCCTAATAGAAACTGTACAGGTGATCAATGTGACAGTGCTGATGACAGATTCAGAGACAGACTGAAGGTAAATCCGACTGGATCACTGACCATCACAAACACCAGAACCACAGACTCTGGACTTTATAAACTGGAGGTCAATAGCAGCAAAATCAGCATCAGGAAGATATTCAGTGTTATTGTCACTGGTAAGTATCATTAGTCATTCCATGGACTTTACTTTGCAGTTTTAGAAAAGAGTTTGAAACATAAACATAAGTTAATGTTTTCATTGTGGCCTGTTATTATTAAAATGTAACTGAGATCATCTTAATCACCCTCACGTGCCTGTCAAATATGTTGCGTTATGAATGTTACAGTTTTCAAGTCCACTGTCAGTATATTTTCCTGTAAACATTGTTTCTTAATTTATTAATTACTGACAGATAAACTGGCTGAATGAATTAATGTGAAAGATTAGAGAAAGACACACTGTTACCATAATACAGCCTAGTATATGCACTTACTAAAAATAATGCATTGGCTAGGATGATTGTTTTTTTTTTTTGTTTTTTTTTTTAAGTGGAGGCTCACCTGACCCAAACCCTGAAATAAATCAATGTACTGATGATAGACAGGTGTAAATATATCAGTGAAGATTTGTTAAAGTTGATTGTAAGTCTCTGGTAATCATCATGACTGTCTTTAAATGTTCCAGATTCAAGTAAATCTTCAGGACCTAAAGTAATATATGCCAGTGTTGTTCTGTTGGTGGCTGCAACTATTGGTGTGATTTGCTTTTTCTGCATAAGACGTACACAAGCAAGACGAAATGGCAAGTATTACATATAGTTGATTTACATATGAAAATATGAGATTTTATTGTGCAAAAACAATCTTTAATAATATGTGAAGTGTACTGTGAAGTAATCTGTTTAATTGTTTGTTGTTCAAGCACACACCATGATACAGCACAATGATGAGGTAAGATATCATCTGCACCGAATCTGTCTGCAAAAATAAATAAATAAATAAATAATTAATTAATTAAAAAATAATAATAATAATTCACCTTCTGTGAATGTGTGTTCTCTTACAGGGGAACGGTGTGGATTCAGTTCATTTATCCGAATGGAATTCCACAGACCACTGCTGATAATTGGACGTTACAGTAACATTATTATTTTAATAACTTCATGGACAAAGATGTGAAATGAAAGAGAGAAGAGGAGTGAAAGAAGACAAGTCTAAATTGTTTACTAAGTTTCTTTAAGCCTTAGCACCAGCATTTACACAGCAAGATAATATTCCTAAATTGAATCATTATTTATTTATTTTGTTTGTTTGTTTGCCGTGTTTTGGTCCAAACAGGTCTTAATCAAAGATCACTCTGGCCACTTGAAATTAGAGGCAACAGTGCATTTCAGTTATTATTCAAGCAAAGATGTTACACACATTTAGCATTAACAGTTCATTAACCATTCATTTAAATATATTGTATAATTTCAATATTTAAAGTGAGAACAGAATGGTCAGAATGCATGACTTAGCTTATGGTACACAAAACATACCTGCACAAAACAAAAACAGCAGATGTTCTGAAAGAAACTGCAAATTAATTATCTGCCAGTAGGTGGCGCTTATGGAACAGCAGCGCAAATGATACACAAAGCAGCACTGCGGTTACGTTAATAGGCATTATATAGAGGTAAGATGAAAAGAAATTGCCATCGAAGCTTTCCTGAAAACAATCTGTTCTGTTCAGATATACATATAAACCCACTACTGCCATTGCAGTATTTCATATTTTCTCTACCAGCGCATCTGTTCTCTCCATTTTTTTGTTGTTGTTTCCATATTCAAGTGTATCATCTCTGGCCTCTATTATTTCCATGTTTACAAATTTGTAATATTTACACACAAATGACATTTTGGGAAATTATTGCATGCTGTTTTTGTGCATGCTCGAGCACAGATCAGCATAAAATAAAGACTAGAGATGCACAGTCATTCAGCCATAAATCAAACCAGGTGATTTTTTGCTTTAAACACACAAGTAGGAACTGGCATGTTCCAAATTGTGGCCAGATGGTTTCCCTACATCAGCTTTAGCCAGCAAGTCTGTCTTTTTCAACCAGCTTTGTCAACTTACAAATTGTGTTTTGAACAGGAGTCCTTGAGAAATTTAATGTTTTCTGGTCCGTACTGATGCCTTGGGTTTTGGTTGGTTTGTTTGGTTGGTTGGGGTGTCCGTGATTTGTGGTTGTGGTTCAAGGTTGACGGTTCAAATCCAGCAGAGGCTGCTGCATATTTGACAGTTCTTAAATGTGTTTAATGTTACAACAACACATTTTTTTTATGGTTGTCGTTTAAACAGATATCAGATGTCTGCATCATTGTGCCAAAATTAATTGTTTGTCTTTGTATTTTGTTTAAATATATTGTAAATATTCTGCATATTGTAAGCATTTAAAAAGCTGAGCATTTTTTTTACTACCAGGTTTGTGCACATCAGGGGCAAGATAGAGACTGATGAGGTGTTAGAGGTAGAGTTTACTAGATGTTTATTTTATCTGTCTCCGTCTCTTTCAAGGTCTGATCATGAAGCATGTTTTGTTGTGTTGTATTTGTTCAAAATACTTTATTCCATTCCAACGGTTTTTTTTTTTTTGGTGTAATAACGGGTCTAGTAGCTATAGTCTTAATGCCCCAAATTGGCTCTCTGACTCATGGTAGTTCAAACATTTACAGTATACTCTTTGAACACTACTTTAACGTTTATTAATATGTATATTTATACATATATCATATGCTATTTATTATGTATATTAATTGATAAAAAAGATGAAGTCACATTGGTGCCAAAAAGACGCATGTTTTGTTCCATTTTGTGTATAAAACATGGGTGCATCTAATGATAATATGACCAAAGCCTTATATTAATAAGTATTAATTATCTATTGTGATTAAATAAAATATTGCATAACAAGTAATGGTGAAACCTTATTGGTATTAATTTTTACTAAAAACGTTATCCCAGCCACTTACCAATTGGCCAAATGGACCTTTACAGATGCCTTCCCTAGTGAAAAATAAATATACAAAAATGTATTTGAAATACTTTTTTTTCTCTCTCTCTCTCCATGCTAAGCATACTACAAATATATATGACATATTCTTTACATATTGGTTACTTAAAGTATGCTAAATTGGAACAGAAATAGTGCTGAAGTCCAACTGATTATACTGAAGTATATGTGATTGTACTAAAAGTAGAACTATCGTGAGTATATTTTAGGTAAACTTTAAATATCTTGGATTTAAAGACCTATATTATTCTAAGATCATACAATTCTAATCAATAATGACATTAAAACACATTTTAGGCTTAACATTGAGAAATGCACATTGTGCACGAGTAGATCTCCAAATAAAGTTTAATTTAATTTTTATTGGTAAGTAGAGAGTGATGTGTCCGTAAACAGACAATAAATAAAGAAATGCAATGTTAATAGATTGACTAGTATGAAATAAATGCATTTTAGTACAATATATTACTATTTTACGTGGGTTTGTACTAAAAAATATGATAGAAAATTCCATTAACTCAATCTCAGTTTCACCCAAAATTTCACTTATGACCTTCTGGTTCTCACCCCACGATACAGTCACTGGCTCCTTGTTATACTATGTTGTTGTTACAGAAATTAAAGTGATTCTTAAAAGGTTTTTTTTTTTTTTTTTTTTTTTTTTTCTGCTTGATTTCAACTTAGTACCCTTTGGCAAGTCAAGCTAGATATGTAATGTTGATGTATGTTGTGTTTAACCTTTGACCTTAACCCATGCTCTTCAATTTTTTTTATTGAATGTATTTATATTGGTTGAGGGTGAAGGCCAATCTTGGAGAGATGAAGTCCTGTTAGGACACTAGATGGTGCTCTAGTAAAGTGTACATGCTTATCTACCTTATCTGTCTTACTCTTTGAAAAGATCCTATATTAAAGCAACAGTATTCAATTTTGAAGAATTTTCATTGTGTGTGTGTGTTTTTCTTTTTTTTCTGTTTTTTGTCAGTCAATACTGGAGTTATATTAAGAATAAATGCAATGTATTGTTCAATTTATATGTAGCTTGCTATTAGTTTTGCTCCTTTTAGTTAATAGTTCTCTCTCTCTCTCTCTCTCTCTCTCTCTCTCTCTATATATATATATATATATATATCACATTCATGCAGAGTAAGATCACGTAGCAAAACCACTGTTTAATTTGAGACAATCTTTAATCTACAGATTAAGTATATTGTAGTAAAGGTTATTTGTCAGAAGCAGAACGCTAACAGTTTCATATGAGCAGGAATTGAAAGTTCTTCAACCACACGCTATTCACACAGACTCACTTTTGACACCTTGAACACACCTCGAGCGCACACACTTACAAACATAACAAATACATGCACAACCTGTTTGTACAACAGATCAAACCGCATTGTGTACAGATGTGAATAAGTGAGACTATAGCAGGGTCTCCACTTCCTTTTAAGAGTATTTTGCATCTGTGTTATGCACTTTTTTGCTTTAATGAAAATTGGGTAAAACTTTATTTTAAGGTCCAATTTTCTCCATTAAATAGCATGCACATTACTATTAGTACTTATCAAACACATATTTAGGGTAGAGTCCACCCAAAAATTAAAATTAACCCATGCTTTGCTCACCTTCAAGCCATATAGGTGTATTTGACTTTCTTCTTTCAGATGAATACAGTCTGGGTAATATTGAAAAATGTCCTGGCTCTTTCAAGCCTTATAATGGCAGTGAATAGGTGTTGAGATTTTGAAGCAAAATAAAGTTCATTCATCCATCATAAAAAAGTGCTCCACATGGCTCTGGTAGGTTAAATAAATTGTCGCCTTTGAATTCTAAGGTTCTATGTGACATTTTTTGTCATAATTAAGTTATTCACATATTCTTATTCAGTGACAACTTATTTACATCATGTGATGTTACTTTTGTAAGCTGTGTACATTTGGGGCCTTTTTCAGAAAACAAAAATGGTTCTCTCTACAGAAGTCTATGGAATGCAGAAACTTCATAAATCTTAAAAGTGCTCAGAATGCACATAGAACATTATAATTCTGAGGTGACGAAATGCCTTCTGAAGTGAATCAGTGTGTTTATGTAAGAAAAAAAAATATCCATATTTAAAACTTCATGAACCAAAATCTCTGGTTTCACTAACTGTTGTATGCATGCTCACAACAGAGTGGCATTCCAGTGGATGACGTAGGATGCAGGCAAATGCAGTGACGAACGCGGAAGCACAGAGAAGAGAGCAAAATAAAACACAAATGAAGTAAATCCTCTGACATTTGTAAAGGAAAATGTTGCTGGATTTTGATATAAGCCAAGAGGAGACTGGTTTTCCTTTGCTGCAAACAAAACTTGGTTCTTGTGAGACTACCATATTCTCACCAGAATTTACGCTATATCATCTACTTGAATGTATGACCGTTCCTGTATGACCATTAATGGAAGCTAGAGATTACCGTATATGAAGTTAATGCATCAATTTGCTTCAGAAGGCCTTTATTAACCCCCTGGAGCCGTGTGGAGCACTGTTTATGATGGATGGATGCACTTTATTTTGTTTCAAAATCTCAACTGCCTTTTACTGTCATTAAAAGCTAAACATTTTTTTTTAAATAACTCTTATTGTATTCATCTGAAGAAAAAAAAAAAGTCATATACACCTAGGATGGCTTGACGGTGAGTAAATCATGGAGTAATTTTCATTTTTGGGTGAACTATCCCTTTAATGCCTTAATCTGTTTGACCGTAATTTAGATCCCTTTAACCAGGGGCGTCACTACAGTTTAAGGGCTCCCATGTTCAGAGGTTGTGGGTTCCCACTATTGTGCCTGCCCTTAATCCTATACCCCATACCTCAACTTAAAGGAAAACTTCACTTACAGAATAACAATTTTCTGATAATTTACTCACCCCCCATGTCCAAGATATTCATGTCTGTCTTTCTTCAGTCACAAAGAAATTAAGGTTTTTGAGAAAAACATTAAAGGATTTTTCTCCATATTTTGGACTTAAATGGTGCTCAACGGACTGAAGGTTAAAAAGTTTTAATGAAGCTTCAAAGGGCTCTACGCAATCCCAGCCTGGGAATAATGGTCCTATCAAGTGAAACGATTGGTCATTTTCTTAAAAAAAAAAAAAATATATATATATATATATATGCACTTTTTAACCACAAATGCTCATCTTGTATAGCTCTGCAATGTGCATGCGTACTCTGTGCACTCTGGTTCAAGACAGTTAGGGTATGTTGAAAAATTCCCATGTCATTATCTCCTCCAGCATTAAAAATCATCCTACATCACTGTTTTATCTTTTTTTGTAAAGGGTGTTTGATGTTCTTTGGAAGATCACACTGTGAACACTGGGTTGGTACTTCTGGAGCGATGTAGGACGATTTAGAAGTTGTAGGAGAAAATGAGATGGAAGTTTTTCGGCATACCCGAAATGTATTGACCCGGACTACACAGAGTATGCATGGGCATTGCAGAGCTAGACAAGACTAGCATTTGAGATTTAAAAAAAGTATGTAAATTACTTATTATTATAATTTGTTACCCTGCTGCCGTAAAATTTTAAGTTCAGTCAACTAAAATTAGTTTAGTCAACTTGAAGTTGTACTAAGTAACAACGTAGATATTTGTGTTTGCTAAACTTAACAGATGGGTAAGTAACCCAGCTGCCTTAAAATTTTAAGTTGACTTAACTCAAATATCCAAGTTGTCACTTAGTATAATTTAACATTTTAAGTTGAATAAACTTTTTTTTGAGTTGACTGAATGTAAAATTTTAAGGCAGCCAGGTTACAAATTATTTTAAGTTGACTCAACAAATAGTTTTTTTACAGTGTATATAAAGAGAAATCCTGAATGTTTTCCTCAAAAAAAGGGACTGAGAAAAGAAAGACATGAACAGCTTGGATGACATGGGGGTGAATTTTTGTTTTGGAAGTGGAGTAATCCTTTCACAGTGACTTTACTAATTATTAGTAAGCAAAAGTTGTAGTTATTAAAATAAAGTATGAATTTAAGATTTTAGGAGACTTTACTTGGTCAAAGGCTTGGTGAAAATGCTCCAATGGGCCATAAGATCATTTGTTAAAAGTTATTGTATTACAAGCCTAATTATTTTCTATGTTTTAGGAGATTTTCGATCTGTGTCACACTGCCTGATGCTAAACATGTGATAATTTTCACCAATCCCATAACCCAACCATAGACTTTGAAACTGAGGTTGTCACAGGAGGTTCTGGATCTTGTAGTTTGATCATCTTCTCATGGCAATAGGTGCGTACTCAACATGATCTTCCCCTTTATCATTCTGTAAAAATAATAATAATAATTAAATAAATAAATAAATAAATAAATAAAAAAAATTAGAAGTTTGACCTTTAGAAGCAGAAATGTAATGGATTGCCTAATTAGACAGTAAAAATCTGATCTGTGATTTTATTGCAACAAGATACAATCTGCCAGATGTCTATACATTTTTTTATAAGGTGTTATAAGCTAGGCTAATTGGCTGTTGTGCAAACCAGCAGAAATGTGCATCATGGTGGCTTTCATTTCCTGAAGCCTGTTTCCTGTGGCATTTTAACATCTTAACATAGTGAGGTTCTGCTAAAAATAATATAAAAATGCAACCTAAACTACTTGTATAAGACTACATATAGCATTTTTGTTTACAACTACCTGAATAGTGGATTTGTATGTTAATTTATGTTGAGTTTCTGTTGTGTTGTTGAGATTTTGTAGTCATCACTGTGTTGAGGTTTTGATGTCTGTTGCTTCACTCAGTGAGAAATAACTGCGCTTATTTTTTTGTTTGTTTGTTTCATGCACTGAATGATGATCTCAAGGCTTTTATAAATATCAGATATTGTACTGTGTGTGTGCATGTGATGTATGTGTAATTTATACAGAGACGCAGAACATAAATTAGTAATAAAATGTCTTACCGACTGATGTGCTTTTGTTTTGTGGAATGTAGGAGCAGCGTATGTGATGTCTTCTTCATGAGACTGAACTGCTTAAGCAACAATAACAGATGCATTAAAACAACAAAACTCAGTCTAAACTGTATCTGTCTTTTTGTTGTTATCATTAAGGCTGCAAAAGCATATTTAAAATGGCAACTTTTTAAAAAAGCATTACCAACTTTAATTTTAACAGTTTCACACACACACAAAAGTCCCTAACATATACTAAGACTTTTAGGTTGGTTTTATGTAATTTAAGTTGAAATGACTTGTACAGTGGATTTAGTATAGTATTGTTATGATAATTTGTAAGAAACATTTGCCTTCTTGATCAGTTTTTCTGTGTTTCTTGTAGACCCAGAAGATCACGACTGCAGTTACAACCAACAGAGATCCAGCAGCAGCAGCAGCAGCAGAGATCAACACTATTGATAGCATGTCTATAATGATAATCATTAATAAATGTGAATGTGTCAATTCGATCCTTAACAGAATACAGAGATCGGGTCACTAAATAAACATATCAGTGCTGACATACCTGCACATGTGTGACAGAGTTCACTGATGTCCAGATGTGTGGTCTGGTTGCTGATGGGATTGTTGATCACACAGCTGTAGGTGTTTTTATCCTGA
>JAHKKF010476341.1:0-28110 GCA_019740295.1 Labeo calbasu
TTGTTCCGGTTCATGACAGTTAGGGTATGTCGAAAAACTCCCATCTCATGTTCTCCCTCAACTTCAAAATCGTCCTATATCGCTGTTTTACCTTTTTTTTTTGCTAAGGGTGTTTGATCTTTTTTGCATGTTGATTTTGCAAAGACTGGGTCGGTACTTCTGCAATGATGTAGGATGATTTTGAAATGATTTTTGAAAGTTGAGGGAGAAAATATGATGGGAGTTTTTCGACATACCCTAACTGTCTTGAGTCAGAATACACAGAGATCAAGGACTGCAAGGCAAGACGAGCGTTTGAGAATAAAAAGTATTTAAATTGTATTTTGTTAATGTAAATAACCAATCGTTTTGCTAGAAAAGACCCTTCTTCCTCGGCTGGGATCGTTTACAACCGCATTTGGGATCGTTTGAAGTCGCGTGTAAACTGCGTTTTGGAAGTTCGAAATCGGGGCACCATATTAGTCCATTATATGGGGAAAAAATGCTGAAATGTTTTCCTCAAAAAACATAATTTCTTTACAACTGAAGAAAGAAAGACATGAACATCGTGGATGACAAGGGGGTGAGTAAATTATTTGTAAATTGTTGCTCTGGAAGTGGACTTCTCCTTTAAGTTAAATAACAAGCCCTAGCTGTGTGCTGATTCAATAATGTACGATGCTTAAACAGCATTATTGTTTGCTTGATGGATCTCTATTTTTCTGTACAAATGTATGACTTTAAAACTCTACCAAACACCGTCAAACACACTCTCGTCTTCACTCTCTGTATTTTAAAAGCAGATAATTGAATTGGACAAGGTAGACAAGAATCAACTGGTAGTTATCAACAGGTTGTTCCTGTCTGAAGTTATCGCACTCACTGTGTTCGGAGGGTGAAAGCCGCACTGGTGATGGAGGTAGGGAGGTTCAAGCCTTTGGTAATCTCGCGCCATATTTTCTTATTGATGACTTCCACTAAGCCGCCTTTTTCGGTGACAAGCTTGTAGAGAGTGTAGAGATCCAACACCTGCTTGGCCATGATAGGAATCCGATTCACTGGAGTCCCTGCAGGAGCCGGGGAAAAAAGCACAATATCCACAATCAATGCCATTAACTCAAGCTCATTGACGGGCCTCTCGGCCGCTTATAAGGCCAATCAGTCAAGCATAAGTAAAACGTCCGACAGCTTCCCACTCCACTTAGCAAAAATATCACTTTTTGCCTTCAGTCAAAGGTCTGCACTGTCTGTTTCGCCTCTGGTGAAAAGACCTGTGGCTTCTTATTTGGAGAACGAGCAGAGTGAAATCTCACTTATTTCACACGGTATAATTAAAGTAGAAATTATTTATCATGATTTAATATGCACCATAAAGCCTGAATAGCAGTTGGAGATAATCATTTAGACTATAAAGAGCAAATGGCTTTTGAAAAGAGAACAAAAGTTGCCAAACCTCTAAACTCTCGGATGTCGATGCTTAAACAGCGCTCTCCTTCCCTCAGCCAGTTCATTTGTTGAATGTAAAAAAACCTTGGTGATAATTTGTGCTCACGATTTAATGTTAGGTTGTAATGTGCGAAGAGGATAAGCCCTTTGTGTGCATCTGAGACCGCCTGACCTCAAGATAATTAACCTGTATTTTGCTGATAGAGTTCTATTGTGCCCATTGGATTTGCCATAATAGCAATCAATACGCAGAGAAATATAGAGCAAACAACAGCGAGCAGAGCCACGGTCTGAAAAGAGCAAGGAGAGCAGAGCTATGGTCTATCAAGGTAAAAACACATCAATTAAGACTTGTAATTACGGCTTCATTTTGCCTCTCTGGCATGTGAACTAAGAGACACTATTAAAACTAAAGATTTATTTGCCTTCTCTCTGAGACAATGCTGGCATTAGATCTAAAGTAGCACAAACGTCTAAAACAATCGATTGATGTTTCTAACTTCTCCTCAACTGACCACACAAGTCACTGAAGTAAAAGTAAGCAGCAAGGTTCTTGATTTGAAAAACCTGAAATTGTTTAGAGTGCTAGTTCTCAACTGGATTTGATTCAGAGCACTTGCAGTGGAAATCAAGTAATGACCAAACACAGTACCAATATTTTTAATTATACAAAAACAAAGAAAGTGTCTGAAAAACAACACTCTGAAATTGATTAAATAAAATTATTTATTTAAAGAAAATTAATCTAGATCATACTGTGGTCGGCAAACAATTTCTATGCCTTTGTCGCAAGTGACATTTTGAGACATGTAAGCCAAAATGATGTCAGGTCTATATAATATGCGCACTGTTTTATTTGTGATAACGCAATGAAACATCAAAGTATGCGGACTTTGTTTTTTTCACAAAGCTTATTATTCATAGCCTGCATTTCAATAAATCACTTTAGCAGGTATTAGCTATTTTATTAGACACAATTTTGTGGGTGTAAGCCTCGTTCAGACTGTCAGCCCGAATCCAATTTTTGTGCTTATCCTATCAGGAAGCCCCTCCCCTAAAACACAGACAAGCCAATGGCAGTTGAGTATCAGTTGCACAGGGAATGAAACTCGGACATCTTTAGGTTTCAGCGCCATAGAGAAACACTGAAAGGTCCAAGCGTTCATCGGTTTGATGGTGTTTATTAGGGCTGGGTATTGTTCTAAAATGTTCAATATCGATGCCAATACCGATACCTTGACTTTGATACCGGTTCCTGAACAATACTTTTTTCAATACCAATTTTATGAAATCAGTTTGAACAAGATGACATTATCTCAAAATGCACACAAAGGAACAAAATATATGGAACACAATAAATCAGTGAAAACAATTTTAATAAAGCTCAAAAACTTTTCAGTTTATACATCTGTTAGGCTAGGGTGTTAGGCTGTTATACACACTAGGGCATGTTTAAAATGCATACTTCAGACAGAATCATAATTTCTATTCATTTTCCACTAATTTACTGACAAGTACTAGCACCTTCCAGCGCTGTCTGCCGGTATGTGTAAGGTTATATGCCATCTCTCAAACTCGATCAGTATCAAACTCGATACCCAGCCATAGTGTTTATGCTACAAAAATGGTAAAATGATGTGCCTGGGGTACTTATTCCAGGTATCCTGAGAGGATAGGCAATGTAATTTAGTTTATTCCATTTCTTAAACAGAGCAAAAGGGGTACCGAAGGGTCAGTTGGAATCCGATCTAGATGACTGACTGTTCACACAGTTGTATTGCAACTGTTCAAATCCGTTTTTGTGTCCCGTAGTGCTCTTTCGTTTTACTGAATACCTGCATTCGTTTCTATGGCAATGTTGTTGTGTTGTTATGCCTACGCTAATACGACAACAGCAATACAGTTTGCACAGATGTTGTCTTATGACATTACGTGTTGCTGTTACGATGCTGTTAGTTGCATATAATAGCAGTGTTGTCTTTCTCTGCTCAACTTGCAGTTCGCAACAACACAAGTTTGTTTCTGCAAAGACGTTTATTATTTTTTCTATAAAAACATCTGACGTGTTTTCATTTTATGTGACGTTGGGATCTGAAAAAGTTATGCTAAATCCGATGTGACCGGTCAGACTGAAATGGATTTCCCGGAATGCAATTTGAATAGGATTCCAAACCACATATAAAATGTAGCTCCAAACGGATTTCATGTAGTTTGTTGCCATTCAGACTATGTAAATATAATCTGTTTTCAGTTGGATTTGCACAGAAATTAGAAACAGATTTGGGCTGACAGTCCAAGAACAAGGCTTTAGTGAAGATGGCAAAGAGACAGAAGCTGTCCTCTGCAACCAAAAAGGATATTGTCATTATGGCTAAATCTGGTCAGTTGACTTTGAATATAGCTCATTTGCTGAATTTGAATGGTTGCAATGTCCGCAGATTTATTGCAAAACACTGTGAAACAGGTACTATGCAGAACAGGCCAGTCAAAGAAGACTAGTGAGTGTTTTGTAGGTTGAAAATCACCATTGTGTGACTGCTTTAAAATAACTTTTAAATCATGGATAAGATATGAAACTGAGATAAAACCTTGAGTTTCATCTCACTCTGCAAGGCTGCTGTCTGAATGTCTAATTTCACATCAACCTTCCCTAGTACAAAAGCATAAAAAGTTTAAAATACATTTTTTCATACTAGCTATAGTTCAGATCTATTTACTGACATATCGTTTCAGACTTACTAATATAAAAATTTGAATTAAACTTCATCTGGAGTACTACTTGTGCACAATGCACATTTCTTAATATTATGCCTAAAATGTGTTCTAATGTCACTATTGATGAGGACTGTATGGTCTTTAAATGCAAGATATTTAAAGTGTACCTGAAGTATTCTCGCAGTAGTTCCACTTTAGCACAATCAGATTTACTTCAGTATATCTTTAGTTGGACCTCAGCAGTACTTCCACTCCATTAAACTGCATTAAGGACAAAATGAATTGTTCCTATTCAGCAGAATTTAAGTATACCAGTTTAGTATACCAAAAGGTTAAATTGCAAGGTATTTTTATTAAGCACATAAATATGTAAATTTATTTGTAGCATTCTTGAAATAAATGTATCTCAAATATATTCCACTACATTTATTTTTCACACAACAAGGTGTGCAGTAGAGGAATGATCCAGTTGAAAACCTTTGGAAAATCATAAATTTGAACTGAAGCTGCTGAATTAATCTCCTTAAGTTTCTGAAAGACTTCATAGAGGCTTTGCAAGAAATTATACGACACATGCACAAAACAAGTAATATGGCTGCTATAATCAAAAACAACGAACTCTAATGAAATATCTGTATTAATAACTGACTGTACTGTAATCAGTGTATGCTTTATTTCCTGTGCGCTTTTTGTTTTTCAATTTTTTTTGCATGTAAAACAGTTATTCATTGGTAAGCTGTTGTTTGCCTTTTTTCCATTTAATATTTTCAGTTAAATAAAATTCACTTACTTCATTTTAGTAAATATAAGTAATTATATAAATTCACTTAAACTTTAAAGTTTAGTGTTTTCTCCCTCACAATATAACATATTCCTGTTTTAATCAAACTTTTAGGGTCATTAAAAGCACATTTTGTGCAAATATCCCCTCCAGATATCACTTCTGTGCACTGTATACACATTTTTATGTGTGTGTATATGTATATATTAAAGGATTAGTTAATTTCCAGAATAAAATTTTCTTTATAATTTGCTACTTCAATGGGAGCCAACGGTCTAAACTTCCAAATTGCAGTTTCAAAGGTAAAACAATGATGTTGGACGATTTTGAAGTTGGAGGAGAAAATACGATTTTTAAGGAGTTTTTTGGCCAACCCTAACTTTTTGAACCAAAGCACACAGACGAAGAGATAACCGCACATTTGTGGTTAAGTAAGTGTTAAAATGTTATTTTTTTAAGAAAACAGCTGATCGGTTCTCTAGATAAGACCCTTATTAATCGGCTGGGATTGTGTAGAGACCTTTGAAGCTGCATTGAAGAGAAAAATCCTGAAATGTTTTCCTCAAAAACCTTAAGTTCTTTGCGACTGAGGAAAGAAAGACTTGAATGAACTTCTTGGATGACATGTACATTTTTATTCTGGAAGTGAACTAATCCTTTACTTGTTGGTGGTTCAGGAAATAATTGAATGTGTTTTTCTAAATGCAAAAACTCACTCCGTACTTAACATACCTTCTAATGTACAAAGTTAAAACACAATAATGCACAAATAATTATTTATTCCCCTTTACAAAAGGCCAGGCGAAATGAGGCTGGAGCAATAAATAAAACCTGACTCCACAAAAGCCACCTTTGGACTGAATCTGAACCTGGATAAGCGTCTTTAAAACAAGATTTACGAGCGCTCGATTTCTGAGCTGATGTATTCATCTCCTCTAGCTCCCTGAATAAGATGCAGTGAATAAAGGCCAGTACAAGCTTTTGTCATCCTAAACAATTTGATCTGGTCATGCATCATTATGACAATGAGTGATTGTGGAGTGCAGAGAAACGCGTTTCGCCGAGCTCACATAGCTGCCTGCTGTTAATTGCTCACTGGCTAAAAAGGTTTAATTGAAAATGTGCTGAAGGGAATAAGCTGGTGTTGGGGCCAATCATCTATGTGGCTGCCTTCATCAGCAGTCTGCGTTTTAATCATTCACTTCAGCCAGATAATGGAAGGACAATGTGCCTGCGATTGCCTGATCTTCCGAAGCATGAAATGAAGGGCTAATTTGTAAACACAACGCTAGAAAAAAAACTTTATCCATGTGTATAAAAAAGGCAAATTGCACTGACCAACAAGCCTGAGTAAGTCCTTTATGATGTGTTTGTCAGGAACACTAGGTAGCTTTACATTACATTTATTCATTTGACGTTCAAGTGACGTTTAAGAAATGCTATAAAGGCAATTCTTCCTTAAGAGCTAGAAACAGGTTTGCCCACATGCTTTCCATTTTACTGCAAAAACTGCAATTTCTGCTCTGCCTGGGCTGAAAATGTAGTATAAGTATAAACACTGAGCAGAAAAAGGCAACCATCTTTAGTTACAAAAAAAGTGTGTGTGTGTGTGTGTTTTAATGTTTTTAAAGAAGATTCTTATGCTCTCAAGGCTGCATTTATTTGATCAAAAATACAGAAAAACAGTAATGCTGTGAAATATCATTGCAATTTAAAAAAATGGTTAATATACTTTCAAATATAATTTATTTCTGTGATGCAAAGCTGAATTTTCCGCAGTCATTACTTCCTTCAGAAATCGTTCTAATATGCTGATTTATCACCAATGTTGAAAATAGTTCCGTTGTTTAATATCTGTCAAACTTTTTTCAGGATTCTTTTATGAATAACATGTTAAAAAGAACAGTTTACTTAAAACAGAAATCCTTTTTAACAATATACACCATTTTTTAAATGTTTTGGGTCTTTCTATTTCTGATAGAAATTAATACTTTTATTTAGGAAGGGTGTTTTAAATTGATAATAAAAAGAAACAGCAAAGACTTATATTGTTAGAAAAATGTCTATTTAAAATAAATGCTGTACTTTATGTGTTAAATTGATAAGAAGTGATAATAAAGACTTTTACTGTTAGAAAAGATTGCTATTTTGAATAAATGCTATTCTTTTTAACTTTTTATTCATCATAGAATCCTGAAAAAAGTATCACAGCTTCCAAAAAATTTCAGATGTTTCATACTCAGCATATTAGAGTGATTTCTGAATGATCATGTGACACTGAAGACTGGAGTAATGATGCTGAACATTCAGCTTTGCATCACAGAAATAAATAATATTTTAAAGTATATACATATACAAAACCGTTATTTTAAATTGTAATAATATTTCACAATATTACTGTTTTTTCTGTATGTTTGATCAAATAATTGCAGCCTTGATGAGCAGAAGAGATTCCTTTGAAAAATCTTATTGATCCCAAAATTTTGAACAGCAGTGTATATACATATATATCTATATATATACATTGATTGTTATGATTAACCATATATTTTTACTTTTAATTACATACATATTTTTGATTAATATGGCTCTATACAACTTAAACAAAATTTTAAATAACCAATGCTGAAAAAGCAATAAGATGCAGCACAATAATCAAAGACATACATTTAGTCCATCTTTAAAAAAAAAACAAAAAAACAAATGAAAAAAGGCATTTTGTGAAGCAGCCAATTGTAGTAAATGAGTGGCATCTTATTATTTATTTATTTATTTATTTTTTGCCGTTTCCACACACTTCAGGGGTGTGCTTTGGTTGTGCTAACAGCCTGACTTCCGTCCTATGGAAAACTAAACTAAAAGACTCATTCTTGGTGGCCGCTCATGGCCTTTCATTCTCTTCATTAGTATTTCAGGTAATTATGAAAGCGTCAAATATTGATTTATTCAAAAGAAAGTGCTGATGCTGCCCCAAGATTGATCAATTTATTGTTGCTCCCTGTGGGAATCATGAATCAAAGTGGGAATTTATCAGTTTACAATGGGCAATAACACTCACATTGTTCCTATTGCTTAAAGATTAGGGGTCGTAAATGAGCCCATCACTCCAAGTCTCTTCCACGATGGACGTATTTATTCTTTAGAAGCCATCAAGGCAACTTAAAAGAAAAGGATACAATTAAGTGATTTACATGAGTTGTTTAAATCTCATTTCTCTTCATATAATGAGACCAGCATAGAGAAAGAAAGTTTTCACCGAACCACAATAATACAACACTCCATGTTTCTGAAAAATTTCCCTGGATTCACATGATATCTCCGTTTTGACAGAGGTGTAATTTGCAGTACACGTTTCATTTACAGGTCTCAAACAGCTGGTCATAAATACTTCTCTCTATATAAAGCTCTCTGGGGGAGCAGGGAATATCATCGACATTCTTCCACGAGTGGAGTTAAACACAGGACTGTTTGTGTTGAGCTGTGAAATAGTGGCAGCCATTTTGATGTGAAAAAAGATACGGCCATCTCGGTACACAGAGGGGCTTGCGACAAGCGATTCGTATTTGACAGGTTATGATTGATGATTTCAAGGTTCGGGGGACACTGGGAAGGCCAGTGACCTCTGGTCTCAGGCCAGGCCTACAGGGGACAACAGTCCTGGCATGAATTCACTCACAGCGGGGGAGAACCTTTCGTCTATTGGTTTATAATGTGTTCCGGACACATAGTGAAGCTGAGAAGATTTCAGCCAAAGTTTTCATTTTCTTCCTATCGTCAAACTGTTATTTGATCCTGTGACTCAACTGATGTGGAGGAAAACATTCGGCATCGCGACTATCCGAAATGAACTATCACTTACTTTTGCAATTCACAAAAGAAGACATTTTAAAGATTGCATTGCTCATTTTTCTTCCACGCAGCTAAAGTACAAAGACTAGAACCTCCAAACTTTATATCTCCCTTTTTGTTCTCAACATGAGGGTAAATGATGATTTTATTGTGGGGTAAACCACTGCTTTAAGATTTGTTTGAAAAAAAAAAACTTTTTAATTGCACAAAGCTAAATATTAAAACTCACAGATACAGTATGCGCACAACATTCTGTGCCGGTCACCAAACAAGTCATTTATTCTCAGAGACGCGTGGAAAACACACAGTAGTTCAAAATACATGTAAGACAGTGTGTCCTAATTGCATTCTGAAATCTTTACTAGGTTGAAGCTCAGATTGCAGTGTAACCAATACTCGTCAAAGATCTAAATATGAACTTGGTATCACTGATCATTGACCTTTCCTCTATTATAGTGTACTGCTTAAATTTGCCTACCAAAATAAAGGCAGCTGGATCGTTTGGATCCTGTCATTCGTCTTATTCATGTCAAACAAATCAAAATAAGGTAATTGATCATCTAACATCAGCCGTTCAGTTAATATGTAAATTTAAGAGGGAACTGAAAACAAAATGGATATGTGCAGTTGCAGATCTAACAGCAAACTGCAAATTTGCCCAAGCTGAGAAAACCCTTAGTGATAAAAATAAAATGAAAAATGTACACAATTACAATTATTACAATAAATAATAAAAATACTACATTTAAGTATCTTATGTTCATCAAAGCTGCATTCATTTGATCAAATATAAAGAAAAAACAGCAATGTTGTGAAATAATATTACACCTGAAAATAAGAGGTGTTCTATTTGAATATATTTAAAAATATATTCCTGTGAGCAAAGGTGAAATTTCATCTATTTGCATTACTCCAGCCTTCAGTGTCACATGATCCTAATACACTGATTTATTATCAGTGTTGAAAACAGTTTTGGCTGCTTAATATTTTTTTGGAACCTGCGATACTTTTTTCAGGATACTGTACTTTGATAAATAAAAAGTCAAAAAGAACAGAACTGAATCAAAATAGAAATCATTTGTAACAATATACAGAACCATTCAAAAGAGTGAAGTCAGTCAGTTTTGAAAAAATAAATAAATAAATAGATACTTTTATTCAGCCAGGTATGTTAAATTGACAATTAAGTGATAATAAAGACTTACATTATTAGAAAACATTGCTATTTTGAAAAAATGCTATTCTTTTTTAACTTTTTATTCATCAAAGTATCCTAAAAAACATCACAGGTTCCAAAAATAGTAAGAAGCACAACGGTTTCCAACATTGATAATAACTGAATATCAAATCAGCATATTAAAATGATTTCTGAAAGACTGTATGACACTCAATAATTGTGTAATGGCTGATGAAAATTCAGCTTTGCATGAATGCAACAAATTAATATTTTAAAGTATATTAAAATACAAAACCATTATATTCAATTATAATAATATTTCACAATATTACTGTTTTTCTGCACTTTTAAACAAACAAATGCAGCCTTGGTGAGCATAAGAGACTTCTTCTTTTTTTTTTTTTTTTGTTTTTTTAAAAGAAAAATCTTAATGATCCCAAATTTTTGATCAGCAGTGTATGTTATTCTAATCTATCAATATTTATAATGTATCTGGAAAAACAACTTTTTTATATCATGTGTTCATTTTTATTTTTATATATTTGTTATTTTTTTATTTTATGAGGCAAAATAAAACTCTAAAATAATTGACATTTACTCTATAAAAATCATAAACACAACAAAACCTGTTTGAAAAAAACATTACAGTGGTACAGATAGTATTTACCAGGGAACAAACATCTGTTGTCAAAGTGTCAAAGAGCTGCAATAACAACGTTTGAGAAAGTCGGGAAAACACTCTCAGCAAATGTGGCTTTTAATAAGAGCTGTAATGTGATATCAGCTGTTTGTACTTCCATCTCAAATTGCAACGTGGCATTAATCTTATTCAATCCAAATATGTCTTGAAATCTCATTTATAATATGCCGCATGCCATTCGTAATATGATCCTCACCAAGTTTCAAACAAGAAAAACCACTAACGGTGTGCTGCTATGAACACCTTTATTTCAGTGAGGGGCAACACGTTTCAAGATCTCAATCGGTTTCGCTCCAGTATGAAAAAAAAGTAGACTCGGGATTATCAAATTATCACCTGTCACTCCTGAAGCACACACAGATGTCTGATATTGCTAACTGAAGGAAAATAGACCTGAAGCAAGCATGTGTTACAAGAACTTCAGTCATCGACAAAACATCTCACAGTACTACTGTAACTTTGACTTTCTGTCTGGCGAAAAACACACAAGCACAAGCAAAATCTATGTTTAGATGGTGGGTGTAGACTTTCAGAGGTGCAATTTTTCTCTATACTTCAGACACAGATACAGTGAGCCCAGAATCGCCCTTTTTTTAAAAGAAAACACTATTTCAGCTTCAAAATTTTGCTTTCCATTCAATGTGGTACTTCTTTCTTTGCAACTATTTGTTAAACTTGCAATTTCTAAAGAAAAAATGGTGTTTCACCACCAAATTCGATTAGTGTCCGAACTAAGCATGTATCAATGGAGGGTATTGTGAATCCTCTGTCACAATAGTCTCGTCCCAGGTGATGAACAGCTCCAACTGTCAGTCACGAACCACCATATTGAGTGACAAAACTTAATATGGTGGAAGTTAAATGGGAGTTCCCATTCTATTCATGCTGTCAGTTCCACAGTATGATAACACAGCTATGAAAGCCACTTGGTCATTTAACACCACGGAGACATGATTGACAACACAAAAGTAAAACAAGTACGGCAGGTAACCTGGATAATGTGCTTAAAAGAGTCATGTATGACAGGAAAATCCATAGCAGACAATGTAAAAAGGCTTTATTCTAAAACAAAAGGGGTTTTGGTTTAATAATTATCACTGATAGTTAAATACACGTTTGCATGAAATGCCTTTTAAACATTTGTGTAAGTAAACTCTTGATGTGCACCGGGCGTTCTGATATTCTGAGCGATGAAGTCAATACAGATTTAGACATCAGGCATAAGAACAGAGGCAGCGGGGATTTAATTATATTTGATCTCATGCCTGAGCTGACGGGAAGAGCTTCACTTCGCTGCATTCAGGCATTTTTATGTCATGGCATCAGCAGACTGGGTGACTCCTCGCTGGCTGTCTCGGATGGATTAGCCCATGGCGCAATAACAACAGCATGAACCGCGATAAAACCTGCCCTGCATTCCTGTCATCACAAATTCAAACAGATGAGAAAGAGCTAAATGACAACTCAGGCCTCTCTGTCATCTGTTGCCTCTCAGGGAGAATAAATCAGATATCCTGTGACCTGTAACTGCCTCAAACACTAACCCAAACCACCAAGGTGGAGTTCTGCTTAAAACACAAAAATCTGCTGCAAAGATGGTTTGACTAGTCAAAAATGGCCACACATGACATGTAAACAAATATATTACAAAAATGTGTCGCTGGTATGTAAAGCTTCGGAAAAGATACTTGCATAACATACCGTGTGTAATGTAGCACTAATGATAATGAATAAACGTTTTTTTTGTGCAGATTAATACTATAACTACGACTTCCATTTTCATAATATTACTAGTAATTTTGACTTCATTTTCAAAACACTATGACTTTAATGAAGATTTTATAAATACTTAATTTTTGAATTTATGACCTCATTCTTGGCTTATTATTTTTTTTGGCTTATTTATGATTTTTTTTTTAATTATATTAATTCATATACATTTTCATGTGGCACTTTTAAAAGAGAAACACCATTTATAAAATGATATAATTAGTAGTGCCGGTAATCGATTAAAAAAAATGAACGAATTTAACAATTTTTTTTCTAAAATTAATTGTGATTAACATTAAAGTCTTTAAATATGCTTTTATATTGCAATAATTTCACATTCAATCTTCAAATTAATGTAAAAAACAACAGAAAGACAGTATCTTTTTAATATTTGTTATTTTTTATGACTGAAGGTGAGTATCACTGATACCAATATTACTGATGTATCTACGAAATTGTTCTTTTTCTCTTAATATTTAACCGTTGACTATAGCCATTCAACATTACAGTAGAATTGAGAGCTATCAATCTGACTAAACAATCTTCACATACACATATTATTTACCTGTGCCCTTCATCAAGTAGGAAATATGCAGAAATTGAATAAAGTTATCCAACACTAAGTTCTAAAGTAAATATAGATTAATCCTTAAAGCTACAAAACTTGATGTTCTCTTTTTTCTTTTGTTCTTTAATTAACAGACATCACAGCAGCTGGGTTATTAGGTTATTTGGCTGCTATTACTTTAAGAGCTGCCGCTGCTAAACGCTTGCTCGTAGTTTCATTGACAATTTAATATGAAATGATACACGCTACAGCGTGAAGTGACGGATTTGTGCGTGCAACTTAAGCGTGCATGCTTCGCTCACAGTATAACGGCTTACAGGACAGGTAAATTCGTTTTTACTGACATACGGCCTGGCAGTATCTCATTTGACCACAGTTCACAGTTGTTCTACTAAAGCTTCCTTGTCACCTGTACCGTTCCCATGCTCATTTGACTAGCGTCTGGTCCTAAAGTGAAGTGAGTGCGTGTCTGAAAAGTCTCCCGTTTGATGTGGTTGTAGAGACGTTCTGCGACTAAATAAACGCAATTCTTGACACAAAAGAGACAGAAGCAGTAGTTGTAAGTGGGTCACAACTGCTAGCTCCGCCCCTGCGTTAACTGCGTTAAATATTTTTAAACTGTAAAAATGTATCTAATCCTTATGAAGTAATCTAAAGCTATACATTTTCAGCTGAATCTCCCCTTTAAAACCTAAATGTAACTACATCATAGCACTGATATATAGTATGTAATGACAAAAGCATGAAATGAGCTCTAAATAGTCAGTCGTCACAATGTTGTGAGCTATTCAGTAATAATATATATTGTACTGCTGACAGGCTGCAAGGTCAGCAATTCACCGTAATACATTTACACATAAATTTTGTTGAGATACTGCCAAGTACTTTTAGTGTAATGTATAAGGAAACCAATGTCACAGCTGTTATAAAGGCATATCTGTCATTGTACATAATAAAACTTTTAAGTCGATCATGCTCAAAATATATTTTATATGAAATAGGTCACTAGCTGTGGTTTTCATGCACAATAAATCCCCAAATAATAGATAAAATGTGACCCTGGACCACAAAACCAGTCATAATGGTCAGTTTTTTTAAAAATAAGATTTATACACATAACAATATTTGGCCAAGATACAACTATTTGAAAATCTGGAATCGGAAGGTGCAAAAAATTCAAAATATTGAGAAAATCGCCTTTGTCCAAATGAATTCTGAATCTATTCTGAAGTTTGGATCTATTTAGGTAGGAAATTTACAAAATATCTTCATGGAACATGTAATCTTTACTTAATATCCTAATGATTTTTGGCATAACAGAAAAATCCACAGTTTTGACCCATACAATATATTTTTAAACCAAAATGACAGTGAAAATACACCGCATTTCCAAAACAACAAAAACAGTCCTGTGTATTTAAAAAAGCTCTGTCCTGCCTTGGAAAGTCATCAAAGGCTGCAAACTTCCTCATATTATGCAAGGCCATTCCTCTATTTCCTCTATAAAATATCGGTGGCTGATGTCTGCTATTACACCTCGGTGGGAACAGCTTCTCAGATGATGTACCTCCCTCTTCAATAAAGCTGAAAATTCATTATGCTACGGCTGGCTAATATAATACCAGGATGCTGGCTTCCCTACCATGGCAAGGTCATCCCCTCAGGGATGTTTTCATATAATCTGAGAGTAATTATAAAACAAACAGCAGAAGCCGTTGTGTCAGATAGCATCAGGGGCAGAAACACGCCACAGTGGCAGCAACACTTCAGAGAAACGGACGGTTCAAGCAGGAAACCTGAAAAAGCCTATCACAATAGTATCTACACATTCTCAGCCTTTACCAAAACAATAAACCCTGCATTTCTATTGTTGGCAAGACTGCAGATGGGTGGTTGGACATTTATGACGTTTTGTTTTCAACCACAGGTGGCACACAATTAGAATCAAACTTACTTAATTGTTCCTAGGAAATGAGTCCCTTGTTAAAGTCTTAAAAAAAAATACAAAAAACCTTGTATTTATGCATTACAAAGCTTCTTTTCTTATTTACTTTGCTATGAAGAAGAGCAAACACAATTTCACCTGGAATATGCTCAAAACCCTATAATTACCCATATCTGAACATTATCTAAAAGCAACATACGTTTTGCAATGTGGGTGTGAAAGGGTGTGTGCTTCTTCTGACATTCACTATCTGAATAGCTGCACATAACAAGACTCACCTCTTTTTTGCATGAAACTGAAGAGATCGTCAAGAAACTCCTTCCTTTTCTCGTCATCGTCTAGTTCGTACAGCTGTGAACGATAAAGAAGATGCTTTGTTAGTATCTCGACCATTCTGCTTTACGTTATTAAGCTATAAACGTGAAACGCATATTGCACACCTCTTTTATCTTTAAATATATTATATTAAGGCTGGATGCTGATACACTCACACCAGTGGAAAACCGCATGCATTTTAAGGGCGCTTTTCCCTTTATTGGCATACCCATTATGTTTTCTCATCCTGTCCCCTCTCTCTGAATGGACATGCTCAAAAGAGCCTTTTAAAAGCCGTCTCGTGAAGGAGAAGACTGCAACCTGATGGAAATATGCTCCTCAACCTTCACTTTCAATAAGTCTTAGGCTACGTTAACAGGCGAGCAGGTCGATACAGGAAGACAGAGGGATGACCTTTGGAAACAGCGGGGCACATGGAACAAGGCCCCGGAGATAATAACCGATCATTTAGGAGTGTATTAGCTGTCACCAATATTAAAGGACCAATGCAATCAATGTCTCAGAAAAAGGTACAGTGGGTTTAAAGTGTGAATAAGACACAACAGGCTTTTACCCATATGTGACATTTCCAAGGCGTACGGCACAAATGAAACACGTTCGGTTCGAAATACGACGAGCAAAGAAATGCAGAAAAGCCTGTCAAGTCACCTGCATAGATGATATCTGACAAAGTCTGTATGCTTCATACTTTCACGACATGCGGCAACAAACGTGACATTTCAATCAAAGTTAATTTAAACGAATGTACCCTTGCAAATCGTTTGTCCGTACGTGTGGACATTTAATGCGCTTGTGTAGATATCGATACACAAGATATGACATATGATCAACTGCCTGGCAAGTTGTAGAGCGATAGAATGTAAACCCTGAAGAACAGCATGTGTAACACGATAATCCTGCTTCTCTTGATGTACGCAGATTTAAATACAGACATTCCGTAAATTAGACAACAAAACATTCTGGAATAAATTGGAACTTTTACGATATCAAATTAAATTATTTCTGAACATTCTAAAAAACAAACTGATTTTAAAAACACACACACAAAAAAATCTTATCCTAAATACATTAATGACTTTTATCTATCCAAAGCTCTCCTCCCTACTTCAGTTGAAGTGCCAGCAGCCATAACAGTAAATTAGCTATTCATTAAGATTCATTAAGAGGTGACGTAATTGTGACACTGTCAGTCGCAGAGGTCATCGCTAAGCTGGGGTGACCAGTAAAGGGGTAATTAAGTCAAAAGTGTAATGACGTCTACAACAATGCATTAAATATTAACAGATGGAAAATACATTAGAGCTCTGCTTCACCTTTGAGTGCTCCATTATGCTCATATTAGTTCTATTCCCAGCATTATGACTGCAGGAATGCAGAGCACTGATGCATGTAGTCTCACAAGACTGCCATGAATTGAAATCTTGGTGTGATTCACAGTTTGAAATCACTGATCATATGATATAAAGTTGTTCAATTACATACAATCATGTCCAAAGTGACTGCACTGATTTAAATCTAATTAATATCTGAAACAAACAAACAAAAAAAATACAGGAAGGTTATAAATTTTGAAATGTTAGGAATAAGTAGATGAGAATTACGCTAAGAAATATAAGATTCTATTTCTTGGTCACTGATCAAATAACAGATGTTCTCAAATCATTTCTCAAAGCAGGAGAATATGATCATCAGGTTTTAAAGGGGTAGTTCACCCAAAAATGATTAAACATTTTTTTAATCAAATGAAAATTAAACCCTTGCCAAACAAACAGAGGTTTACTGTTAAAATTAATACATGGAAGGAAAACTGTGTGAATATTCAGTGTAAAAAGTTTTAATAATAATTGTAGTATTTTTTTTCTACAATTAAGTGGTGAATCTTGTAGTAATATTTATTTTTATCATTTAATTGTTTTATTTAAATTTGGCAGAAATAAGAATATATACAGACCAACATTTTACTGTACAAAAGTAATACAAGACTTATATATTTCTGTTACATGTTAAATTGTACTTTTATTTTGACGGGTTGCCGTTTAGTTTCTGTTTGTATACAGTATGATATGATGCTAGTTTTCTCAAATAACACGGTAAAATTCACATGAAGTGACTCTCACAGCAAGATTAAGTTTATGTGTTCATGTCGTCATATAGTGAGACGCAGAGGCCGAAAATCACCGCGAACGTCACTCGTGCTTCAGTATTTATGTAGTAAACAAATCCACGTCTCTGCCATTCATACATACAGAAGCAAACGGAACATGCAAGATTCATATTTAAACCATCTTTTTCCATTTCAGTATTCACAGACACTAGTGCATATCGCAGTCCCAATTAGGTGACAGACCAACTTTTGATTTATTTATCCAAGAATCTACGAATTCCTTGGCATTCCGCGCTACAGAGTAAATTCCGTTTTTATGAATGGACTCGCGATCCCATCCGTGTTTTTGCGGAGGAGAAATTATAGACGTCCATGTAGAGACAGAAATGACATGCCGTCGTGTAAATAAGAATAATACCATAAGGTTATTTAGTTTGTTTAATAAAAGATTATAGACCTGTATAGACCTGTTCTACAGGAAAGGTAACCTAAAGTGATTCTGCTGTAATTTGGCGCTGGGCAGGGCAGGGCGCCGCCCCCTAATATAGGGGAAACACTGTTACCATGATTTACTCACCCTCAAGCTATCCTAAGTGTATACAACTTTTTTCTTTCAGACAAATATATTATAAGTTATATTAAAGTTATATTACACTCTAAATCAGACTAAATCACAGTACATCAAAAGTTATATTAAAACACGTCCCCAGGGCTGAACCAAAGTGTTTTTGTAAGAAAAATATCCATATTTAAAGTTTTATAAACTATAAAACAAAACACTGGTCACGAATTGGAAGTACAAAACAAGGATTTGTAAAGAAAAATGTTGGATGATTTTGATATAAGCCAAGAGGAGAATGGTTTTCCTTTGCGGTAAACAAAATTTGGTTCGTATGAGACCAGCATATTCTCACCGGAGCTTACGCTGTCATCTGCTGGAACGCTACTTTCTCGTGAATGCGCGCACAGTTAGTGGAAACTAGAGATTACGGTTTATAAAGTTTTAAACATGGATATTTTTCTTACACAAACACAACGATTCGCTTCAGAAGGCTTTTATTAACCCTCCGGAGCCATGTGAAGTACACTTTATGATGGATGGATGCACTTTATTTGGCTTCAAATCTCAACAGCCATTTACTGCCATTATAAAGCTTGGAAGAGCCAGGACATTTTTAAATATAACTCTGACTGTATTCGTCTGAAAGAAGAAAGTCATATACACCTAGGATGCCTTAAGGGTGAGTAAACCATGGGGTAATTTTCATTTTTGAAATTAAGATTTAAACAAACTTGTGTAGTTCATGTCGCTCGAGTGCTAAAATGGAAAGGGAGACAATCCAACTAATTAATTTTAATAACTAATGACATTTATTGTGCTAATGATATAATGTGCAATACAAATTGTGTATTAATTTAGAAACATGCTAAATATAAGCATTTCACTGATCTCAAGACTTTTAAACAACACTGTGTATAATAACTCATCAGTAATTCCATTTTTAAAAATGGACCATTTACTGATTAAAACCTCACTATGTGCACACATATCTACGTCATTCGAAAGCCAGTCTGCTCTGTTATTCCTCAGAAGCTGAGCACATGTGTGTGTGAGCATTATGAAGTGTCTCAATGATTCCTCGTAGTTTCGGATGACACAAGCTGCTTATAGTGTCAAACCCCCAAGGCTGCTGAAGCACTATATGATCACACCCTGACTCAACCTTCAGCAACTACAGGCTCAACATGTATAGGCAAAAGAATGTATAAATAGATGATGATAATATGTTTGAGTAATTTATGAATTATGGCATTCACATACTTAGATTTTTCTGTGTAAATCTTTCTTAATACCTACACATTATTATTTTTTAGAATTCAAGGTAAAACCTTCAAACGCTTTTAATCCAGATCTCAATGCATCCATGTATTTTAAGTGTGCATGAAAGAAGTATCTCACCAGGATTTCAGTAGAGGGAGCTCTTCGCAATACAATATGACTGAAACGTTTCACTTATATCAAGACATTTCTACCAGCTTGTTCAGAACTAAACCAGACCAACAAATCTGAGAACTGGAGTAGAAAAAAAAACACACACACTTTTCTTGTTTTTATATAAACAATGTCCAAGAGAGACATTGCTATAGACATTGTTTCACAATCCTCAAATCAGGTAGGTGGGCCAGTGACAGGGTGACATTCTTTGTGACTGAAAACACACACACACCGCTCGTTTTGTCAAAAGCAATGAAGGGGGAGTTGAGCTATGACTTTGAACCCAGTTAAAGTGGAGCTTCAGGCAGTCTAGAGCTGCTACATGTCATACCAAAATCTGGAGGCTCAACAGAGGGACTGAGTGTTGACCTAAAAGTTTGGAAATGCTTTTAGTTCTACACCTCGTAACCTCTGTGACCTTGCAAATAATACACACCCGGTGTTATACTCGTGGGTGTGCTCATTCAAACGTCTGGCTAACAGCACAGACGAAAGGCAAAAATGCAAGGTATTATCATTTAGAAATAAGACAAAGTAAAATAACTTTAAGTGTAAATATTAGTGAGGATAAAAAGGCCTTTTCAAATAACCACAATCTGGTTGGTCAATTGTGGAATTGTGCTATAAAATGAGCCACTAAAACAGCTGTTCTCAACATTTTTGGCTCCAAGGCCCACGCTGTCCACAACAAGAAGATTATTACTGTATAATTACTGTATAAACTGTATAATTCACTATTTTCTTCTTTTTACACTGGGCTACTTTCATGGCTCTAAAAGCACGTCTCTTTATTCTATTATAAAATACTTTAAATCAAAATCAATATTTTATGTCCATTTATTTATTAATTTGGGAAATGTGTAAAAAGCTCATATACAGTAAGATGGCCATTATTGCAAAATAATCCCTTCAGGATGATCTGATTGCCTAGTGAGGGTGTATATTCTGATAATGACTGGCTGTATGTTGTCTCTAATGTAAGGTTAAACTAAGACTGGAAGTCATAATTTGTTTCTTCTTCAGTGCTGTATATATTTTTTTAATGACTGGTGTTGTGAGATTAAGAAGAAAAAGTTAGTGGAATAAATAATTTTGACGGTAACAATCACCGTCTGTGCTAACAAACCACTAATTAACAAGCATCAATACTGGGGAAAAAATCCCATGACAACAGAATCGATCACAAGAAGCTTCCTCATTGTGTGTGGCACTGATAGTGTGTGTGGACATGTGTGCGCGCACTCACACACCGGGTCCCAGAGCTCCTGGGAAACTGCTGGGCTTAATGTGCCTGTGTGTTTGAATGTGAGTGTGAGTGTGTGAGAAGCACCGGCGCAAGGGAGCAGGAGTTAATTAGAGAACAACACGACTGGTCACGCTGGCACTGGTCCAAACTGGCCGACTGCCAGTGCTGCTTCCATTCCATTACACACACACACACACACACACACACTCACACACACACCCTCATCCTCGCAACAGTGTGCAGCTCTGCAGTGAGCTCAGCTGACATAATGAGATGTGTAAGCTAATATGAAGAGCTGATCTTTGTCTTTCCTTGATGGAGTTCCTCCTAATGGGATTTGCCCGGGTACTTGAGCTGACGGACTGGATTAAGTGGCAGTGAGTTGAGCATGTACTGGCAGAGCTAAGTGTTATTTTACAGGGCCAGTGCAAGGTGCCCCTTTAACTCCCATGTGGGAGGTGTGAGAAAGGCCCGTCTGCGTTTAGCGCGGACCTTTGCCCAGACTAAATCACACTGTACAACACCCACTGTGGGAATTCAAAAATCTGTGTATCGCCTGATATTAACATGATGTCATCATATAGCCATGGCTGTATTAGAGACTAAAATTCCCATGATATTTATGTTAATTACTATTTTATGTTTATAATAAAATAATAAGTCATAATTACAACAACAATTTAGTTAGCTTACCCAAAAATGAAAATTCTATCATTAATTATTTATGCTCATGTCGTCCCAAACCCGTAAGACCTTCGTTCATCTTTGGAACACAAATTAAGATATTTTTGATCAAATCCAAGAGCTTTCTGACCCTGCATAGACAGCAACGGCATTGACACGTTCAAGGCCCAGAAAGGTAGCAAGAACATTGTTAAAATAGTCCATGTGACATCAGTGGTTCAAACGTAACTTTATCAAGCTACAAGAATACTTTTAGTCTGAAACAAAAAATAACAACTTTTCAATGATTTCTTCTCTTAGATTTAGTCAAAAATGTCTTAATTTGTGTTCAGAAGATGAACGAAGGTCTTACGGGTATGGAACCACATGAGGGTGAGTTATGACAGAATTTTCATTTTTGGGTGAACTGTCCCTTTAAGGGATCCAGAATATGGTCATGCAGAATAAAGCATTAATATGGGCTTTATAAGTACTAATAAACAGCCAGTATGTTAGTGATATGCATGGTAATAAGCATCTAGTTAAAGAGATAGTTCACCCAAAAATGAAAATTACCCCATGATTTACTCACCCTCAATGCATGCTAGGCGTGTATGACTTTCTTCTTTCAGACGAATACAATCAGAGTTATATTAAAAAATATCCTGGCTCTTCCAAGCTTTATAATGGAAGTGAATGGGTGTTATTTTTCAATAGTACAAAAAAAAGAAGTATAATAAAGTGCATCCATCATAAAGTATATACCATATGGCTCCAGGAACTCCTGAAGTGAATCGATGTGTTTTTGTAAGAAAAATATCTATATTTACAACTTTATAAACCATAATCTCTAGCCTCCGCTAACTGTTGTTCGCATGTTCACGAAAGATGAAGTAGGACGTAGGCGTAGCATAAGCTCCAGTGAGAAAATGCTAGACCTGTGAGAACCAAGGTTTGTTTACAGGAGCAAAGGAAGCAAAGTTTAATTTATTCAGTAAAGAACAAAACTGTCTTCTTGGGTTATATTGAAATCCTCCTACATTTTTCTTTACAAATCCTTATTTTGTACTTCTAGTTCGTGACTGCTTTGCTCTCTCCCCTGCGATTCTGCGCTTGTCATTTCTCACCATCGCTATGTCTACGTTCTACGTATGCACGTCATGCATACAACCGTTAGCAGAAGCTAGAGATTATGGTTTATAAATTGTAAATGTGGATATTTTTCTTACAAAAATGCATTGATTCGCTTCAGGAGGCCTTTATGAACCCATCGGAGCGGGATACTTTTTATGATGGATTCTACTTCTTTTGGACTATTGTAAAATAACACCCATTCACTTCCATTATAAAGCTGCGAAGAGCCAGAAGATTTTTTAATATAACTCCGATTAGATAACGTCTGAAAGAAGAAATTCATATACACCTAGGATGCCTTGAGTGTTAATAATTTAATACTGATAACTGGTCATTAAAATAAAGTGTTACCATAATATTTATTATAAATGCTGCTCTTAATCCATTAATGTTTTTGACTAAGTTACAAAGTGTAAGATCTTAGGTGTCGTTTAGTGTAACATTATCTGTTCAAATACTGTCACAATAATTGAGCTCCTCATTGTTTTTGTGACAGATACTGCTCACAATAATATTATATAAAATGATTTCTTCCTTTTTTATTAGGTTTTATTTTGTATTATTATTTTTAATTTTTCTAATTTTGTTTCAGTATCGCTAAATTGTGAATCGTGTGAAATACTGGGTGGACAAATACGATCTGTGATGTATGAAATAAGATATTTTTTATTAAATCGAGCAAATTGAATCCTAAAAACCATCAGATACATTCCCAAGGGAAAACTTCAGCAGAGAGATGTCTGCTGTTCTATCACACATTAATCATGTTCAAACACGGCCACCAAAAACATTCACACTGGGTTTAGTCAGTCCTTTATCTTTTAAAGGTGCTCTTGATTTAGAGAGGCTGTCTGCCGTCAACTGGTGAACAGTTATCTCTTTAAAGCCTTCACAAGATTCTAATATGTGCGGATCGAAATCATGAATGACAATTTATCCCTGCATCTATTCATCCTTTTTTTTAAATTGCATATATATACAATATATTTCATTTGGCATATAATTACAACATAAAATAAAATGACCCGTTCACATTCACATGAGACTGGTCAGTATAAGGCGTCATACCACGCAATCCTAGCTCAGAAATCAACCACCGCTTCTGCTTTCATCAGGATGGTGAGGTGCCACAGGGGAGAATGTGGGGATGGTCCATCAACCGTCCTTCACCATTGTGTTTTACTGTGTGATCTGAGGACTAACGCTTTGTCCATGAGATTGCAAAAGACGCCTGAAGCTGCTCTGCCTGACCTCAAGTTCCACAGAGATTATCGGATGTAAAAAGGCAACTGAATAAGACCCCTTTTCAGTCTTTGCATCTGCTATTTCATCACATCTGCTTCTGATAATTTTACCTTGACATGAATGAAATTCACAGCGCTAGAGCCACAGTTTGACCTCATTCGTGTAGGGTTAAAAGAAAGAAAAAAGGGAATGTGGGTTGTTTGACAGAATTAAGACACTTTAATAGCAAACCCCCATAGTGCAATTAAGGGATTAGGCTGAAAACTGCTCAGCACTCACATTTCGCTCTTTAATTACAAGTGAAAAACACTGCAAATCTTCATAGTCACTCAAGCGGAGCCCTATGAATTATACATCATCTGACCAGGACGGTTTGCCATCAATAATTTAATGTAAAAGCATGTATCCATCCATCAAAGTTTTGTCTTTTCTCGCTGTAGTACACAGGTCCTGGATTACAGTCAGTGGCTTCATGTCTATTTTCTAACCTGACCTTTGAGAGGATGTATAGAGAATGTAAAGGCCTGAACTGACGGCCGCTACGTACTGGATTTATCAGCTTACACATACAGTACAGACAGGGGTGACTGTTGGCTTTTTCCTAAAACTATTAAAAGCGATAGGTCCATAAACTCTGATGGCAGAGGAGCAGCTGATAAAGCTTTATTATACAGAATAAAATCTGAATCTAGCATGTACCATAGTAACCCAACTGTACATTGCATTCTTGATTACTCATTAACTATATAAAGCAATAAAAGATGTTTTTGAAATATCACAAAGTTTTACAGGACTTTTGTGGTGTATATCTCTTTCCGGTGTTTTGAAGTCGTAAAATAAAAAGATGTAGGTTTCCATATGGTGGTGAGAGTAGAGCGTGTACTAGTCACAGCCACAGACAGTCTGTTTAATGAAAGTCTGACGGATTATACACAGAAAACTACAAAGCTTGCATGATCTGGCAAGCTCTAATCTGACTGTCTTTATGAACACATCTGTTTTATCAGTCCTCCTGGAAACTTAGACGCATTTACAAGGTACTGAACTGATAAAATAAGATGCTTTTGAGGAAGAACTAATCATTGGATTTGCCAAAGTTTATTAGATTAGAGGCATCTAATCTAAGTTATGGCTGTGAAATAATCAGTACTTAGCCTATTAGGAAATTCTGATGACATATCAAGTTTATCCAACAAAGCTTGCTTTGATAGATAGATCTATCTATCTGTTGATGTGGAAATTGACCTATAAGATGAAATCAGACCACAAGATTTATTTGTCTACGTTTGCAACGTAAGGTAGTCTCAGAGAGCTGCAAAAGTGAGCTCTAAAATGCAAAGCAGTTATTCAGCAACATTAATATTTTATCTTAAACAAAGAATTTAAAAACTGATTGGATAAACAAATGAATAGATTTGATTAGAAGACTGTCTACTCTTTTGCTACTTCCACTTCATCTTCATCCACCTTCATCTTCCTTAACATCCCAAAATATGCCTACCACATGCTTGTAATTATTTCAAACTGGAAACATTTCATCTGACTCCCTAGAATCTCTAAAGGCCTCTTGACCTTGACTACAGAAAGAAGTATTATTCACTAGACCTTTCTCACAGAATTTGGCTACAGAAAGCAGATTGGAATTGAAACATGAGAGAAAGAGATAAGTACATTTTCCCAAAATATTGATTTACACACACATATATGTATATATGTCAGAACAAACAGTATATGAAATAAAAAAACAAAAAAAAAACACGTAAACACAAATAATGTAACATAATGTAACACACACACACACATTTGTTAGAAAAAAATATACAGATACTAAATATATTATAGAATTATTAACGTAATAATATGTGCATGTTCATTACCATATGTCACATTATCGAATATGGCACATGTCTACCAAATACGGCATTTTGACAGAACAATCTTAATTAACAGTCTTAATCAGGGTGTATGCAGGATTTTTTAAATCAAATTTAAGACTTTTTAAGGCCTGCACAAATAAAATAGCATATGAGCAGGGTAGGGCAATGTCTATGGTAACATATTAAACCGTAAATTGACTGTAAAAAGCATGATTTACAGTTCAGATACAGATTATCACAAAAACAAAAAGTTTACAAAATAATACGCTTCTTAAAATACGCATCAAAAGTATCAATTATATATTCATTTTAAGAAATTATTATCGATCAATTATATTCATTTACTAATACATAAATAAATCTTATTGCCTTAATTGTTTAAATTTCTATAATGCATAAGCATTAGCTTTTTGTCGATCCACTGGCTTCCCATTTACAACCGCGTATTTGCTGCGCAAAAATATGGGTCGATTTTCTTTTTGGTCTGAACAAAAAAAGCAGACTTACTGAAAATGTAAATTCATTCTCTGCCAGCAGGTGGCGCTTTCAGAACAGCAGAAATATAGCGATTTCCCTGGTAACCACAGTACACAAAGCAGCGCAACACTTGACTTTGAAACGTGCAGCACTCATATGCAATGAAGAGATGAGAGAAAAGTATTCAAATGAATCACGCAACGTAGTTTACTAATGTTTGGACTTATTTGCCATTACTTAATGCTCAAAAAAGCAGGCGGTAATTTATGCTGCTCTTGGTAGATTGTGCTGGACATCTGGCTGCTTTTGTGTTCTTTAATGTGCGCATTGTTAGTAAATCACACACAGAATTTTTTCCCTCCCATCAGCACTTTTATAGAATTGCGCTCTAATGCTAATTTGCCCTGTTTAGTAAATCTAGCCCTAGCCTTAAATTTGATACAACTAAATTTAAAGCCCCTTTCACACAGTAATACCAGTAAATTGACGTAAAATTACAGGAACGACTTTACAGGTTAATACAAAAATACTGTTCACACGGGCAATGACGTTTTATCTTTTTACCGGTAAAGCACCATTCACACATCAATTTCAAAATACCCTCCATTTTTAAAAATTGTGTTCGTAAACACGTAGGAGTATACATGGTCAGTGTTTTTGTTATTGTTTTCATTTTTGTATCAAACGTTCACATTCAGCAGCTGCTTCTGGCCCAGGTAAATCATATTAGATGACTTCAAACCGAACTTTACAGTGCAGAGAAAATGTGTCGTCTGTGTCAGAATGTTATGATTGGCCCAGAGTATCCCTGTTAATTCACACCATCAACTGAATTTGATTTATCTGTCCTTAAATTATATGTAAAAACAAAATGAATTGTGATTGGTCATTTGGTTACTGGTCATTGGTTTATGTGTGTTTTTGTTATTGGACAGATGTGTCTTACTGGACTGTTCAATAAAAAGCAACATGGATTGACTTTATCTTGCTAGTCAATCATCAGGCTTCGTTTTTTTCATGCAGAGGTTTCTAATAGCTAGGATGGGAATACCTGTACCTATGACACCATTTGTCTACGATGAGTTCATGCAAATTATGCTGTCCTATCTAAGTGAACGAAATAAAAAAAACTCCAAACATTCCACATTTATTGATAGGGGACACACTTACACTTTCTCTTTTTAAACAACTTTGTATAAAAGTATTGTATAAAAGAGCTTTCCATTTGCACGCACATGTATGAAAGGCGTGTGTGAGCTGTGTCTGGAAAGGTTAAAGGTTAGTAAAGAATACACACCTCTCCTTCTCAATCATTATTTTCTTTTATCTAGCGTTGCCTTCAATTGTTATACAATGACTCAGCCCTATAAGCTTTCCTTTTCATTTTTTCTTCTTCAAAGTCACATGCCCTCTGGTCCTATAAAATTCAGATTCAGTCATACATAAAATCGTTTGGCCGAATCAGCTTATTAACACTGATTATCTTATAACATGAGAGATATCCTGTCTACTGTCTCCTGTTGTAATTAGCAACAAAACAGACCGCTTTCACATGTCATTTCTCGCCACTCCCTCATAATTAATTACGACCCACGCCAACATATCATAAGCTCTTATGAAACCAGGTTTTACAACGTAACATTCCACCTGTCTCCCATTACCTATAAAAATGGGACATCTAATCATGATAGATAAGCAAGCTTCCACGCAATTAATCCAACTCTCAGTTAATTCAGTCCCCATAAATGGGCTAAAGAGCGTCTTTTGAACACAATTCATGTGACAAACGTGTTGGGCGTGTGGATGATGGATGGCGTCCACTCCCAAACATTTTCTTTACATGAAAAAGAAATACATGCTTTCAGATTAAATGGCTCATAACACAGGAAATCTGATGATAAATTAGAAATCACAGGTTGGGACGACACTAGAACAATGACACTGACAAATAGAGCTACAAAAAAAGAACTGCCCCCAAAAAACATTAAGTGGATGACTCATGTCTGAAAAGTCCACTTCCAAAACAAAGATTCACATATAATGTACTCACCCCCTTGTCATCCAAGATGTTCATGTCTTTCTTTCTTCAGTCGTAAAGAAAT
>JAHKKF010476342.1:0-16741 GCA_019740295.1 Labeo calbasu
AAATGCATCCGAGTCCGTGACAAGTCCGAGTCGCCTAAAAATTGTACTCGAGACCGGACTCGAGTCCGAGTACGAGTCCGAGTACCCCAACTCTAGTTTGTACACATCAGATGCTTTTAAGTGATCTTTAACAGACATCTTGCAGACCTACGTATGCTATCTGGGCAGTTTAGGCTGGTTTTAGCTATTTTTTTTTTCAGCAGAGTAGCTAGTTTAAAGTGGTCTAACCCAGTTAAGCTGGTTGTTAGCCATTTTAGCTAACCAGAGTAGCCGACCAGCCCCGAACCCAATTAAAACTATCAAAACAGACAGTTTGACCATCTTAAAGGGGTAATCGGATGCAAAGTTCACATGTTGTTTGAACATTAATGTGTGTTGGCAGTGTATGTACACATCTGCCCTATAATAATAAAAATCCATGCAGTGGTTTTTAATTAATCTGTAAAAATAATATCCCCTTTTTCAAATCGAGCCATTCTCAGATGTCTGTTGGTGTGGTGTCACACCAACAGAGGCCGCTCCCACGATAGTTGATTGACATGAGCGTCTTACCTCAGACCTGCTGTAACAGTCCAACCTCCATTGTTTCGATGCCAGAGCAAGGATGTAAGTTAGACAACCAGAGCTCATTTGCATTTAAAGGAGCAGTCCATCAGAATTAGTTGATTTTTACAGCTTTCATTTTGACAAGGTAAAAAGGGTGTTGTTTTACACTAACACTGAGAATTTTTAACTAAAGTATATTATAAAGTTTTCATTAAGACCCTAAAGAATCATATCAACTTATCATCTGATGACCCTGTTTAAACACATCAAACAGTTTTTCCTTTTACTTTTCAGCAGGATTATACTTTAGTCTTGACTTTCTAGTTACGCTAATGCTAACAGAGCTTGCCTTTTAATTTTTCTTGTCTTTTAAAGAAATATGTAACATAATACACAATCATTATCCATTATTTTTCTCATGATTGACTATTATAAAGGAAAACAGCATGTATGGCAGTTTTTTTTTAGGTGTTTTATGCTGACTGATTTGGTGGGTAATTACTGTTGTTAAATGTATCGCTTAGATCAAAGCTAATAATTTAGCTGGCAATCAAATTGAATGTTAAAGTTTTGCTCGACATGATGCCCAAGGCATACAAATGCACATACAATACACACACACTCAGTGAATTTGTGCTGTCGTTTCAACTTCCAGCTACCTCTCCTGGGCATCCGTGCATGAAAGACAATCACTGCAGCTTTAGTATCATATATCAGACTCAGTGGTCTGTCTTTGCAACTACAAAAAATGGGCACATATTAATCAGTTTATAGGACGTTCTCCTGCCATATATCTTAATAACACACCTTGTTAATCAGAATGGTGACTCTGCTTGTAAAGACCAGTTCAATAAAGTTCATCCAAGATAAGGATTCTCTGTTTTTCCTGGCATTTTGCAAAGATGAAGTACAGTTCCCCTGACAGTTTCATTTTCTAGCGATCTATCAATGCCTTGAGCCATCCAGCCATAGTAAAAAGCCCCAGTTAGAATAACACACATTAGATTTATCATTAAACTGAAGGTTAAAATCTGCTGTGAGTGTGATGAGAGCTAAAATAATATGAGCCCTTAATAAAAAATAAATAAATAAACCATTTAGGCTGTCACAGTGGGCGACTTTCAGTCCTTAAAAAGAAAGGAATGTATTCACGAGTAAAAAACTACAGTAAAAAAACAAATATTGTGTAATAGTTGAGGAAATGGTGTGTAGACCACTTTCTAAAGTAACAGAAACATCAGCAGATAACGGTTCAGAGGTAGGCAGCATCTCTTTTCCTAAAGCGTTTCTTTTTCTGTTCACATTCTGCAAAAGAATAATGAAAAAATAATGTCTGAAATCTAATCTGACTGTTCGAAACCTGATTTTAATAGAGTTTCAAAGTTTTTCTAAATGCTGTTTGCATCAGGGGATGGATTTAAAAAAACAAATAGGAAAGTTCTTAAGACCTGAGTTTAGCACTCAACATTTTTCTAATGCGCACTGTCAAGTTAAAAAAGTATCTTATTATCTTTTAGTATATTAGCATTTTAATTGTCTTGCCTTCTCTCAGAATTTTGCAGTCTGTTGCATTTACAATGAGTGAATTTACAATGATTGGTTTGAAGAATTTTTCAGGAAGTTTTGTCTTAGCATTCTTAGGGAAATAATAAGTACTTTTTTCTTAAAGGAGAAGTCCACTTCCAGAACAACAATTTACAGATAATGTACTCACCCCCTTGTCATCCAAGATGTTCATGTCTTCATGGAAAACATTTCAGGATTTTTCTCCATATAATGGACCGATATGGTGCCCCGAGTTTGAACTTCCAAAATGCAGTTTAAATGCCGCTTCAAGTGATCGTAAAATGTGGTTGTAAAGATCCCAGCTGAGGAAGAAGGGTCTTATCTAGTGAAACGATCAATTATTTTCATAAAAATAATACAGTCTATATACTTTCTAATGTCAAACACTCGTCTGTTTTCCCGACCTCTGTTTTTTTCAGTTCATGACAGTTAGGGTATGTCGAAAAACTCCCATCTCATGTTCTCCCTTAACTTCCAAATCGTCCTATATCGCTGTTTTACCCTTTTTGTTAAGGGTGTTTGATCTTCTTTGCATGTTCACTTTGTAAAGACTTGGTCGGTACTTCTGCAGCGATGAAGGATTATTTTGAAATGATTTTTTAAGTTGAGGGAGAAAATATGATTGGAGTTTTTCGACATATGCTAACTGTCTTGAGCCAGAATACACAGAGTTCAGAGAGAGTAAGACAAGATGAGTGTTTGAGATTAAAAAGTATTTAAATTGTATTTTTTTTTAAATGAAAATAACAGATCGTTTCGCTAGATAAGACCCTTCTTCCTCGGCTGGGATTGTTTACAACCGCATTTGGGATCGTTTGAAGCCGCATTTAAACTGCATTTTGGAAGTTCAAACTCGGGGCACCATAGCAGCCCATTATATGGAGAAAACATTTTTTTTCTCAAAAAAAAAAAAAACATTTCAGGATGTGAGTCCCTTGAGCAAGGTTTCCTCCACTGATTTAAAAAGGAAAAAAGGTAATTGTGAGTTTTTATCCCACAATTCTGACTTTTTTTTCTCAGAGTTGCTTGATACAAACTCAGTGAAGTCAGAATTGCGAGATATAAAGCAATTTTGACTTTTTTTCTCAGAATTGTGAGATGTAAACTCTCAATTCGGAGAAATGAAGTCAGAATTGTGAGAAATGAAATCAGAATTCAGTATTGCAGGATATAAACTTGCAATTCTGACTTTTTTCTCAGAATTGTGAGATAAAATATAAAAATCACAATTGCAAGTTATACAGTCCAATTCAGAAGAGGTAAAAAATACAATTACGTTTTACAATTGCGAGGTAAGTCAGATTTGCGACATATGAACTTCTCAGAATTGCATGATATAAACTCAAGTCAGAATTATGAGATAAAAACTCACAATTCTGACTTTATTTCTCAGAATTTTGAGATATAAAATCGCAATTTCGAGTTATACAGTCAAATTCTAAGGGGGAAAAAATACTCACATCTTAACACACAACTGCAAGTTAGGTCGCAATTCTGAGAAAAAAAGTCACTATTGTGAGATTTAAACTAGCAAGAAAATTCTGTATTGTGAGATCAAAAATCGCAATGACCTTTTTTATTTTTGTTTTATTCAGTGGCGAAATTGGGCTTCCATCCAAAAACTTAGTTTTTGGTTAAATACACTAAAATATCAGCCATCTGTCTGAACAAAGAAAATCATTTTAAGTGGATGTAAGAATCAGTTTCTAGCAAAGTAACTACAGATGTCGAATGTGTTCATCCCATTGAAACAGTATATCTATTGTAATTTTATTGAAAACCTAACAAACACTTTTTGTTAAATGGCATTTGCTTGTAAAGCTGTTTTGTCACTTGGTTTTATATTCTCTTATTTATTGCAATAACATTTAAACATTTTTTAGCATGGCTTAAGAGTCCAAATACTTTATGGGCCATTGTCTGTGTTTTCCTAAGCACTTGTATGTTATTTCAGGATCTGAGTTGATGCCCAAAGCTTTGTCCACCAGAATCGTGGGAGGGATTTGGTGGTTCTTCACTTTAATCATCATATCTTCATACACGGCCAACCTGGCTGCTTTCCTCACAGTGGAGAGAATGGACTCCCCAATCGATTCAGCTGACGATTTGGCCAAGCAGACCAGAATTGAATATGGAGCAGTGAGAGATGGATCCACAATGACTTTCTTTAAGGTAACATGTTGTGGTCTTCCATGCAGGATCAATGCGCCCCAACATATTGCTCACATGAAAACTATTGAAATACAGAAGGAACAGTCAGCCACAATCCAAACACTCAGAAAATTATCAATTTTACAAGAGGCACAGAAGGAGCTGGAGCTTTTAGGAGTAAGTTTATTGGATTTCTGCTAGGAAATAAAATAAGATCAATCTTATGCGTCTGTCTCAAGATAAGATACAAACTAATAAAATGGATGCAGAGTCACACACAGATGAGTTTTGAGTTGTGTTAACTAAAAAAACATCACATCCAATAAATGATCCCTCATATTGCGAGGGGAATTCTGCCAGTAAATTACGCTCAGTATTGTGCAGTGATATGCTGATAATTATGTTTGCATTTTCACAATAACCGATAATAGAATTTTATAGTGTATTTTCCAAAAAGTGTGTATATATTGTGTATTTGTTCAAAAGGCTGCATTTATTTAGTCAAAAATACTGTGAAATCTATTCTTTTTAAAATGTATTTTAATCCTGTGATGGAAAAGATGAATTTTCAGCATCATTACTCAATAAACATTTTGTTTTATTATCAATTTTAAAAAACAGTTATGCTGCTTAATATTTCTGTGGAATTCTATATGCACTACCAGTCAAAAGTTTTTAAACAGTAAAATTGTAATGTTTTTTTTTTTTAAAGAGGTCTCTTCTGCTCAGCAAGCCTGCATTTATTTGATCCAGAGTACAGCAAAAACAGTAAAATTTTGAACGATTTTTACTATTTCAAATAACTTTGTTTCCTATTTGAATATATTTTAAAATGTAATTTATTCCTGTGATTTCAAAGCTTAGTTTTTAGCATCATTACTCATTCTAATATTCTGCTCAAAAAACATTTATTGTTGTTATTATTTTTTTTTTTTTCAGGTTTCTTTGATAAATAGAAAGTTCAGAAGAACAGCATTTATCTGAAATAGTCTTTAATGTCTTAATCATTAGAAAAAAAAAATTATACTGACTCCAAGCTTTTGAATAGTATAGTGTTTATATTGTTATAAAAGCTTTTTATTTCAAATAAGTGCTGATCTTTGGATCTTTCTATTTACCAAAGAATCCTGAAAAAATGTGCTTAACTGTTTTAAATATTGATGATGATTATAATAATAATAAATGTTTCTTGGACAGCACATCAGCATATTAGAATGATTTCTGAAGGATCATGTGACACTGAAGACTGGAGTAATGATGCTGAAAATTTAACTTTAATCACAGGAATAAATTACATTTTAAAATATATCCAAATAGAAAGCACTTATTTTAAATAGTAAAAATAGTTCACAATATTACTGCTTTTGCTGTATTTTGGATCAAAAAAATGCAGGCTTGGTCTTTAAAAAACATTAAAAATATTGCTGTTCAAAAACTTTTGACTGGTAGTGTAAACGGAATATTCATTTTAAGATTTGCAATATAACAAAAAAATTACAAGTGTTTTTAAAAATAAACTTTACATAACTACTCGATGACACCAGATGTAATCTAAAAGTACTATGTATATGTACATTTAACCGTTAAATGAATCCTTCAGTCATGTGAAATTCGTTAATTCAAAATTGACAAAGGTCTGACTCTTTTCATTTTCTAGGAAGACACCACAGAGTCCTTGCTAATACCTCAAGCGTGTACACGTTCACAAATCCTGCTGAAATCCTCCTGAACTCTACTTACCTCCACCAATCCAGCCATCTCAAATTCCAGTAATTCCAATAATCCAGTGATTTATCTTATGAGCGTGAGCCACACATATGCACCATTCATCATTTAGAGAGAGAGAGAGAGAGAAAGACAAACAAGTGACAGAGATAAAGCACAGAAGTGTATACAGAGGCCGGTGTGAGCTTTATCCACCGAGATTGTAGGCTATGATTACATCCGCGTATATCTAGAAAAATACAGGCCTGTGGAAGGCCCGAGACAAATCGAATCAGCTGTGAGAGATTTAGCGCACAGCTGTCCCATTTCCCCCGCTGTCCTCTGACACACTCATACACAAAATTTTACAACTTGTCCCCTTTTGACACAGCCTAATGAGAGATCAGGGAGAACTTATCAGACTTGAAAAGCCCATACTACTAGCTGATGAAAGAACAAGATCCGAAGAGAAGAACTTTGAAATGAATGAAAAGAAGTATCGATCCTCGTGACTCACGTCTTTAATGTTGTGCTTTTTGAAGACGGAATCAACTCTTTGAAACTCTTTATTTGCTTTTAGAAATCAAAAATCTCAACATATGAGAAGATGTGGGCGTTCATGAGCAGCAGGAAGAACACAGCCTTGGTGAAGAACAACAAGGAAGGGATTACCAGAGTCCTGACCACCGACTATGCCCTCCTCATGGAGTCCACCAGCATTGAGTACATCACCCAGAGAAACTGCAACCTCACCCAGGTTGGAGGCCTGATCGACTCTAAGGGCTATGGAGTTGGCACACCAATAGGTAACGGTGCCCTACATATTGCCTACATAAGCTGCTGAGCCCCCTAAACCTACCCTTACTAGCCTTAGGCAAAAAACGTGGTGTCTTTTTTTTTATGTGCTTTTGGGAATTTATTATGAAAGCATACACTACCCATTGAACCTTTCTCGATTTAGTTTTGTCCTGCTCATTTGCTGCATTCCATCCAAAGTCAACTTCGAATTTGATGCTCTGAAGTTCAAAAAATTATTTAAAAAAAATGCAAATGATTACTATTTAAAGAAAAAGTAAAACTTGTGAGTTGTAAGTGTGCGATCTAAACAGTTTTTCTTCTTAAAGGGATAGTTCACCCAAAAAATCTGTCATCAAAAATTCTGTCGTTTCAAACCTGTAAGACCTTTGTTCATCTTTGGAACACAAATTAAGATATTTCTGATGAAATCTGAGAACTTTCTGACCCTGCATAGACAGTAACGCAACTGAAACGTTTGAGACTCAGAATTTCTTCTCTTCTGTGCATTCTTGTAGCTTCATAAAATTTAGGTTGAACCACTGATGTCACATGGACTATTTTAACGATGTCCTAACCACCTTTCTAGCCTTGAACATGTTAGTTGTTTGTCATTTTAGGCATCAAAATATTATAATGTACAGTATGTAAAATTGAATATTCAGTTTGAGATTTTCTGTTCTTTGTGGGGGGGTTTCTTTAATAAATTTCCAATATCAACCAATATTGCAAAACTCAAAAAATAAATCTAAAATGTAAAACAGTACTGATATATTGTGCATCTTTACATTAAAATAGGGGTGTCACAGTATACTGGTATTGATGATAAATGTGATATTTAAATAATTTAAATATAGTTATCGTGTTAATTAGGGATGTCGCGATATACCAGTATTGATGATAATTTAGATAATTAAATAATTAAATATCATTACCGTGTTAATTAGGGGTGTTGCAATATACCGGTATTGATGACAATTTTGATAATGAAATATCGTTACCACATTGATTAGGGGCATAGGCGTAAATCATGGGGGGGACAGGACCCCGCTATCTAAGGGTTGTCCCCCCTAAAAATATCATTACAATGTTGTAAATAATATAATGGAAATATATTTAAAATAATTGTGTAAGTAGTAAAGCAATATAAATGCAAAAAAAATGCTTTATTTTCAGAAATGTTTTGAGTTGTTTTGAGATTTTTGGGGGGATTGAAGGGGGATTTGTGATCACATATAGTTGCTGATGCTCTGCAATGGCTTTCGTGTGTGGACTACTTTTTCCAATTTTACTTTCACTTTCAAACACGTTCAGCAAGGAAAGGAGTGGATGGAAAAGGGGGCACAGTGACTCGGTGGGGCACGGTCCACAAAAGCTACATTATTTCAAGTCAGACGCTGACCTGCTCAAATTGAACAAACCTTTATGAACTCTGCATCATGTGCGCCTATGCTCCTCCAATTAACTATCCATTAACGGTTTAAATAAATAAGTTCTTTAAAAAAAACTGAGGAGGCACAAATTCTTTATGATGTACACACACCGTGTACACACATCAATCCTTACAAGTATTATGGCTGTATTATATGTGTCCCCTTCAAAAATAGCTCTTAGGAAATTTTTTGTTTATTGTCCCCCCTCTACTGTTAGATGAAATTTACGGCCTTGATTAGGGGTGTCACAATATACTGGTATTGATGATAATTTTGATGACTAAATAATTAAATATCGCTACCGCGTTAATTAGGAGTGTCGTGATATACCAGTATTGATGATCATTTTGATGATTAAATAATTAAATATCATTACTGCATTAATTAGGGGTGTTGCGATATACCGGTATTGACAATAATTTTGAGAATTAAACCATTAAATGTTATTGTGTTAATTAGGAGTGTCGCAATTTACCGGTGTTGCCAAAAATCGTGATACTTAATTAAATACCATTATCTTGTTAATTAAGGGTATTTGCAATAATAGTGATATTTTAATAATTAAATACTGTTACTGTATTAATTAGGGGTGTCACGATATGCCGGTATTGATAATAATTATGATATTTAAATAATTAAATACCGTTACCGTGATAATTAGGTGTGTTGCAATATACCAGTATTGACGATAATTGTGATATTTAAATATTTAAATGTTGTTACCGTGATAATTAGGTGTGTCGCGATATACCGGTATTGACAATAATTTGATATGCCGGTACTGAAGATAATAGTGATGTTTAATTAAATCCTGCTACCGTGTCAATTAGGGATGTTATTGCGATACTCGGATGTAAATAACAGCATTGATTGCATGGTTAATGTACTACTGAATACGTTGTTCTGCTAATTTATGCTGTTTAATGGAAAAAACCGTGAGAAAGCTGCTAAATCGTATAGAGAAGGACTTAGTAAGCAGGAAAGGGCGCAATATTTTGACAAACTAAAGTTAATAGGTGGTAAAGATACGTACGAGTAGTATTAATTAAGATATTAGCCTAATATTTCACCTACCTGACTGGAAATAATAAGAACAAACAAAAATATAAGCAAAATTCTTGCCCTGGAAATCCTGGTTCAGTTTGACCAACCACAAATGCCTGTTGTTCATTCCTCCAGTTTTATTTTTACTTCTTGATTTGTTATAACTTTTGGCAGTCAATAGTACTCCAAATGTTTTTTCCCAGTCCAGCCTATTAGTACAGCCCAAAACATGACAATAATGAACCATTTTCAGCAGCAATAATCAGCTAAATATGTGAGTTTTGTTTGGTGCAGTGACTCTGTTTACCTTCAGGGCCACCAATATGGTCATTTTAAAGCGAATTTAGGCCTTAAAACATTAGAATGTACAGATGTATTGGTTATTCATATAATGATTACATATGATTATGATATGATATAATGATATGTAATACTGATATATTGTGCATCCTTACATCCTTACAAGTTCAACTTCAGGATGTGTAGCACTCTTCTCTAAACTCTCCTGTGTATTTTAACGGTTATTTGCAGGCTCACCCTACCGGGACAAGGTGACCATCGCCATCCTGCAGCTCCAGGAAGAGGGAAAGCTGCACATGATGAAGGAAAAATGGTGGCGAGGTAACGGATGCCCTGAAGAGGACAACAAAGAGGCCAGTGCCCTGGGTGTGGAGAACATCGGAGGCATCTTCATTGTGCTGGCCGCCGGTCTCGTGCTGTCTGTGTTTGTGGCCATCGGAGAGTTTGTCTACAAGTCGCGCAAAAACAGCGATATTGAAGAGGTGAGTGGGAGGCTGGCGGAACGGCCCCGCGGGGTCTGAATCTTACAGGAGCTAATTACCTCACCGCAGTCACAGCCGAAATGAGCCATGTAAACACAAATGAGACACTTGCGGGATGTTTTTGCAGCAGCCCACTGGACAGGAACCTGTCGCAGACTTAAAGCGCACGTTGTTTATCACACAGGTGTTCTACTTCTAGATTTCTGAAACTATTTTGGTTAGCTTGCTTGTTTTGCATGACATACATGGGGTTGCAAATGTTCCAGAGTGCCAAAACTTTACTGTAGTACAATATCAGCATCTTGCTAATTTTATTACCTGATATGAATGACAAAGTGCTGCTTTCAGCACAGTTTGACAGTTTGAGCAGTGTGATGTGACGTGTAAAATTTAATGTGTCGATGCACAGCAAGTCATTAAATACACCTTTAATGTATTCACCGAATTTGACATTTTAATAGCTTCGTTTGATCTATAGATCAAATCCAGATGGGATGTTTAACAAAAGTAAAGTCACTTACAGTCTTTGAATAGCAGAATTTAGATTTTTAAATTTAAAGTGTACAATTTAATTTCTTTTAAGAAGGCATCAGACTTTAATTATAAAGCCATCAGGATGCTTATGATAACTTTTTAGCATAAGTAAAGATTTGGGAAAGATTATTTATTAATTGCTCCAAGTGAAATTGCATTGAGTTTAGTTTTATATATGATATCTAACATCTAACATAAAAATATTACTATAAAAATGTCTGGTTTTATATATGTTATATATATATATATATATATATATATATTTTATGATGTTTTATATACACATTTATATACATATACACATTTTATAAATAAACAACTTATTTTTCTTAAATATATACATGCATGTGTATTTCTATATACATAATATACACACTACACACATATATATTATGTAAACACTTTTATGTTGTGCTTTTAATAATTTTACAGCCTATTAAAAAGTTATATAACTATAAAAAAATTACAAAAATTACAATTTTATTGCATTGACTTGAATATATACGGTATGTGTAATGTGTACATAAATGCACATTCTACTTGAAATTATTAGGGCTGTCAAAGGATTAATCGCAATTAATCGCATCCAAAATAAAAGTTTTTGTTTACATAATATATGTGTGTGTGTACTGTGTATGTTTATTATGTATACTTAAGAAAAATGTTTTGTTTACATATTTAATATATAAATATCTAATATAAAATATATGAATATAAATATATTAGGGCTGGCAAACGATTAATCGTGATTAATCGTGATTAATCGCATCCAAAATAAAAGTTTGAGTTTGCCTAATATATGTTTGTGTACTGTCTGTAATTATTATGGATATATAAATACAAGCACATTCATGTACATATTTAAGAAATATTTACAAGTATATGTATTTATTAAAATTTTTCGAGAATTTATATTTTATATAAATAAAATATTTTGTACATAAATAACATATTTCTCTTAAATATATACATTAATTTGTATTTATATATACATAATAATTACACACAGTACACACATATATTACGCAAACTCAAACTTTTATTTTAGATGCGATTAATCACGATTAATCGTTTGCCAGGCCTAAAATATATACATGCAAATGCATGTAAATATTTTCAAAATATATACTGTATGTGTGCTTTTATACATACATAATAAATATACACAATGCACACACATATATTATGTAAAAAAAAGGATTTATTTAATTTATTTTAGATGTAATTAATCACAATGAATCGTTTGACAGCATTACTTGAAATACAAAAATCACAAATTAACACCTCTAGTTTAATTTTCTCAGTTGCGTGAGAGTATTTACGTGTTGCTTAAAGTATTCTTCGAGTATTAACAGTTAAATTTTTGGTACTGATTCAACACCTGTGTACGTTATCCGAATGCATATTTTAGAATCATTTTAATTTTTGTTGCATGTAAATGTTGCTTATATTTTATCATCACTGTGATCATTTGCATGTTACTGATCTTGTCCTGCTTTTTGTCTTTCTGTTCTATTTTTATCATTGATCTGCATGCACAAGGCCTTCTGTTTCTTTTACGGAGTCCAATCCCGGCAGCTGCAAAGAAGCGATTCCATCTCCTCCTCTGGCACGTCCTTATCAACAGATTTAGAGAGCGGGCGGCTCCTCAGGGATGACATATGTTCTTCGTGTTAGCCACACACTCTCATATCTGTAAGGGCTGTGCGTTATTTAAAGAAATATAAACTCCTTTCCCTCATTCGCCCATCCACTGGTTACTTCCAAACCATCTGCCCAAACCCTTGACCTCAATCCAGTGCCCATCCGGCTCAGAAATTTAGTACGGTTTTCAAGGAGATGAAGAACACTTTCATTTCTCGTCGCACACCCTGTCTGCAGACAGATAAGAAATGGAGTGCTCTCTCAAACTTTTATTTACTGGTAGAAGCTGTCCAATTACGGCCATTTGTGGCAAACTTTTAAGTGTGGACCTTCTAGATTTGATGGCCTGAATTCTTCCTTTCATGTTCTCATTTCTCCCTCAAAAGATCGGCCCACACACACAGTGAGGGTAATGATAATTATAATGAAGGTTTTGATAATTATCTGTTCTGCTATAGCCCACTGATTCTTGAGTACAGAGGCGAAACAGGCTACAAAACAGAAAAAAAGTTTGTCTAAAGGAATTATGATTTTAAATGAATCTATAACATACTGGTGTCCTTGCAATATATGTGCTTTTCCTTGCCATTTACTCAAGATTGGTTAACGCTGTCAGATACATTTGACGCGCAGTATGTAAACAATATTCTTTGTTGTATTTTCCTGTCAAAATAATGGAGTTCCTTTGGAATTCTTCAGCTTTTAAGAACTGCTGGTTTCTCCAGTAGTAGGCGGAACTAATGCGAAAACGTCAATCTCATTGGCTGGCGCTCACCTATATTATCGTCCCTGTTTTGATTTCAGCAAATAAGTTTGAGCGAACACAGACAACATGATTAATATTCATGAACCCAGCAGCTCAATAATCCGTAGTGCATTTTATATTGTTATTGGTAGTAGAATTCATAATAGTTTTGTTATCTTATCAGTATTATTTTGAGTTTTTTCCCCCCTTTTTTATAGAAGCACTAAATGACAAACAATATCTTAAGGACCACCACCACTCGTAAGTTCAGTCAGCATGACAAATATGCATTCGTAGATGGTTATTCTAATTACTGAAGTTTAATGCTAAATTATTATAATAATATCATATTATAGTGCTTGACTGACTGATGCTATATGTACTTTCAGATGTTTAAAAAAACTATAGATATATAATATTAGTCTGGTGAATAAACAAAAAAATAAAAAAAAAAATACTTAATGGCAGCTCTATTCCCAAGGTGTCCGTAGAAGTTTGATAATATTAATAATTTTTTGAATTTGATAGGTGTCTCTCACATTGTCTTACAGCAACATTAAAATACATTATAGTAGATTAGTGTACAATGTTTTATAATAATAATTTATTCTATTTAGTGTCCCTTTCATTCATTTAACATATTTAATCTTGGGGACATCCAAGTTATTTGACGTATTTTAGCATTTTTTTTTTTTAAAGTAACACAATAGTTACTTACCCTTGTATATATATATACACACACACATACACATACATATATATACACATATACAGTCATGGCCAAAAATATCGGCACCCCTGCAATTCTGTCAGAAAATACAATACTCTTATTGTTTTTGTTTGCACTGCAACAACACAAAAAACTGAGAAGAAAAGTCAAACTTGATAAAATTTCACACAGAACTCAAAAATGGACTAGACAAAATTATTGGCACCTTCTCAAAATTGTAAGAAATAATTGCTTTTCAAGCATGTGATGCTCCTGTAATTTGTATTTAGACACACCTGTGGGAAGTAACAGGTGTGGGCAATATAGTAATCACACTTGCAACCAGTTAAAATGGAGAAAAGTTGACTCAACCTTTGTGTTGTGTGTCACACTGAGCATGGAGAAAAGAAGAAGTGTAAAGAGTTGTCTGTGGATTTGAGAGAAAAAATTGTGGAAAAACATGGACAATCACAAGGGTAGAAGTCCATCTCCAGAGATCTTAATGATCCTGTGTCCACTGTGCGCAAAATCATCAAGAGGTTTACAGCCCATGGCACTGTAGCTAGCCTCCCTGGACGTGGACGGAAGAGCAAAATTTATGAAAAATTACAACAAAGGATTGTAGTGGATAGTGGATAAAGAACCCCAATTAACTTCCAAACAAATTCAAGCTGATCTGCAGACACAGGGTACAACAGTGTCAGCTCACACTACCTGTCGCTATCTGAATGAAAAGGGACGCCATGGTAAGAGACTCAGGAGGACACCACTGCTGACACAAAGGCATAAAAAAGCAAGACTGGAGTTTGCCAAAATTTATGTGACTAAGCCACAATCCTTCTGGGAGAACGAACTGTGGACAGATGAGACAAAAGTAGAGCTTTTTGGTAAAGGACATCATGGCACTGTTTACAGAAAAAGAAATGAGGCCTTCAAAGAAAAGAACAGTCCATACAGTCAAACGATGGTGGAGGTTAAAAGACGTTCTGGGGTTGCTTTGCTGCTTCTGGCACTGGATGCCTTGACTGTGTGAACGGTATCATGAAATCTGATGATTACTAAAGAATTTTGGGACGCAACATAGTGGTCAGTGTCAGAAAGCTACGTCTGCACCAAAGGTCATGGGTCTTTCAGCAGGACAATGAGCACTGATTACAAACAAAGCGCTGGAGAGTTCTGAAATGGCTAGCAATGAGTCCAGATCTGAATCCCATAGATCACCTGTGGAGAGATCTCAAAACAGCAGCTGGGGGAGGGCATCCTTCAAATCTGAATGACCTGGAGCAGTTTGCAAAAGAAGAGTGTTCCAAAAATCCAGTAGAGAGGTGTAAGAAACTCATTCATGGTTACAGGAAGCGACTGATTTCAGTTTTTTCCAAAGGGGGTGCTACCAAATTTTAAGTTAAGGGTGCCAATAATTTTGTCCAGTGCATTTTTTGTGTTCTGTGTGGAATTGTATCAGATTTGACTTTTCTTCTCTGTTTTTTTTGTACTGTTACAATGCAAAAAAATATGAGTACCAAAACATTTGCAACCGCAACAATTTTCTGAGAGAAGGGTTGCATTTTCTGACAGAATTGCAAGGGTACTGATATTTTTTTCCATGCATGTATATTAGTGTATATGTATATATGTATGTATACACACATTATGTAAATAAATATTTATTCTGGATGCGATTAATCGTGATTAATCGATTCGACAGCATTATTTAATAATTATATTAGAAATATCATTAAAAAGGGTTTTAGGGGAGTAAAGGTCAATGTCAGTTTTACTAACGAAAAGGCACATACAGAAACCAATGTCATGTAAAGTTGTGATAAATGTTTTTGTCCTGGGTCAAGAACAATGAACTCCACTCGTTCACTTCTTCTTTGTTCCATAAACACCTGACATTGAGGGTACAGTCATGAAACCCTGATATCATTGTCTGAAATGTAATTAACTTTAGCTGTATTTGGCAGAGAAAAGACGTCGAGTGAAGAGTCTTCATAATGACTTGATTAAATATTGATGTACTCAAAAGGAAAGAACAATTAAAAAGTCTAAGATTACGGTGGCTGAAATTAGCCCACAGGATAACCGTAGTCAGCCGGGAGCGAATCCACCGCTCACACAGAGGCTTTATCTGCCTCCCACGTCCCCAGCGGCACAAAGCTGTGTCTAGAGCTGTGGCCTTCATGCCTTGAACATCTCAAGACAGACAAAACCAGGACGGGTAGAATCACCCTGAACAAAGAAATCTGCGTTATCACAATCCACTTTTGTTCTGAACAGGGAAGTCTCGCCGAATGGGAACGATATGGTTTACATTTCTGTTATCTGGTGTTTCTAGTCCAATTAACGTATTTTACGAACCTATATAATAACGTTTAGCCTATGAAAATGGTTTTGAAACGCACTTTACAATGTCGCAATGACCGTCTGTTTGCAGTAACTCACCTGTCATAGTTTAATGAGTGAGAAGATGACATAAAGCGATGAAAGGTTAACTGCATTGAAAACAGATGAGCACAAATATCCTACATAGAGCTCCCGGTCAGGACGAAGTTTGCGGGCTTATTTTGTCACAACACATTATTTTAACAAATTGTTTGATTATTTCACACACGGTATTTTAACTTAAGCGCTTCAAAGGAGAAGTCCACTTCCAAAACAAAGATTCACATATGATGTACTCATCCCCTTGTCATCCAAGATGTTCATGTCTTTTTTTCTTCAGTTGTAAAGAAATTATGTTTTTTGAGGAAAACATTTCAGCGTTTTTCTCCATTTAATAGACTGATATGGTGCCCCGATTTTGAACTTCCAAAATGCAGTTTAAATGTGGCTTCAAATGATCCCAAATGCGGTTGTAATCTATTCCAGCCAAGGAAGAAGGGTCTTATCTAGCGAAACGATCGGTTATTTTCATTAAAAAAAAAACGTTTAAATACTTTTAATGTCAAAAGCTCGTCTTGCCTTTCTCTCCCTGAACTCTGTGTATTCTGACTCAAGACAGTTAGGGTATGTCGAAAAAATCGTATTTTCTCCCTCAATTCCAAAAATATTTCAAAATCATCCTACATCACTGCAGAAGTACCGA
>JAHKKF010476352.1:0-10154 GCA_019740295.1 Labeo calbasu
TATTACTATTACTATAATATTAAATTCACTTGTCATTTTGTAGGATATTTCAGAAATGTAAATTTTAAATATGAAAAAGAAGAATTAGAAAGAATCACTTTACATTTGAATAATTTATTGCTATTGCGTGAATAATTTTATTATATTTTATTTATTTAGTCAGCTATTCTTATTATTGGACATTTTTCATGTGACCGTTAAATTTCAACCCACATACAGTAGTTGTTTTATTTTATTTTATTTTATTTTATTTTATTTTATTTTAACATTAAAAATCCATCTTTCCCCAAACCTTTCACAGTAGCGAATATTACTATTACTATAATATTAAATTCACTTGTCATTTTGTAGGATATTTCAGAAATGTAAATTTTAAATATGAAAAAGAAGAATTAGAAAGAATCACATTACATATGAATAATTTATTGCTATTGCGTGAATAATTTTATTACATTTTATTTATTTAGTCAGCTATTTTTATTATTGGACATCTTCCATGTGACTGTTAAATTTTAAGTCACATACAATAGTTTTTTTGGGGGGGTGGGGATTGAATTATTTTATTTTATTATTATTATTTTTTTTTTAACTCAGAAAATTAAAAATAAATCTTTCCCCAAACCTTTCACAGTAGTGAATATTACTATTACTATAATATTGAATTCACTTGTCATTTTTTAGGATATTTCTGAAATGAACAATTTAAATATGAAAAAGAAGAATTAGAAAGAATCACATTACATTTTGAATAATTTATTGCTATTGCATGCATAATATGTAATATATTCTGATTACAAGTACTTTTTGTAATCTGATTACATAATCCAGATTACATGTAATCTGTTACTACCCAGCACTGCCTATATAGTGGGGAAGTATTCGATTGGGGTGCAGTGACAGTCTCACCTCAAACAAAAACACAGGGCAGAAGCGGATGTGTCAGCCTGCTCTGCCCCATTAAACTCTGATATATACAGTTTAACCAGAAACAACAGAGGAGTGTATGCATTGATTATCTGAAAGTTAGTAAGATGATAGGTTTGAGTGTGTGTGTGTCAGTGTGCTTCAGTAATTCTGCAGAAGAATTCAAGGTCAAAGCTGACTACAAAACTACAAAATAATGGCACCCTGAGCTCCAGACATCAACAGCAGTGTCCATCACTCAGGGTCAGCCTGAACACAAAATCACCTTCGCTGTCCCGGTATGTATTGTGTTTGATGTGTAAAGAGAGAGACACACCGGCTGTCAGTCACACACTCACCGCTGGTCTTTCTCGTTGAATACTAACGCACGTCAAACACGCGATACACGTTGCCAACCTCCGCTGCAAAACACTAAAGAGTTTCACTCTGTATCTCACATTTGTTCAACAAATATCCCTTTCTGACTTCAGCATTTCTTTTTCTTGACTTTCTTTCATAAGTGAAACGCTGATCAAACCGAGACCAGAAATTCAACTTCACTAAGAGACAAAGAGAATGTCAAAATCAGGACGTGTCTTCACTGAGGTCAGTTTCACCTGACCTCAGATTCTTTCATGCCCGCTGAAAATTCAGCATTGCATCTCAGGAATAAATTATATTTTAAAATATATTCACGTAGAAACTGGTTATATAAAATTGTAATAATATTTCACTATTTTACTGTATTTGTAATAAAAAATTAGCCTTGGTGAGCATAAGAGAGGTATTTCCAGGTAAGCCTGCTTTATTTGTCCTTGCTGTGAGTTTACAAGCTCCACCCGCTTTTCCCTCTCCATTAACAAGTTCATTCATCTCGTTTTTTTTCGACACTATCTGGTCTTCTCTTAATCAAGCCGATCTTCCGCTCACTTTCAACCCTTCTTCGCTCTCCTTTAATGTGACCTCGGAAAGACAGATTTAATATGCGCTGAGGTGCATTTGTCACTGATAATATTATTATAAACAGGCGACGTGTCTCTTCAACATAAACACGTGTGAATCCGCTCTGACAGCGACAAATAAACGCTCTCTCAAACGTCCTCTGGATAACGCCGATTAAATTACACATGGGAGATTGTGGGGACTCAAGCCATCAGATGACTCGTTTGTGATCTGTTAATTAGCACTTTGATATTCATGCGATCATTTACCAAAAAGTGAACATTCTGTCATTCTGACTTACTGACATGTCGTTCCAGAAACAGCTTCTACAGAGACTCCTGGAGAATCATCATGCAGCTTTTGTCTGTGCAACAACAGTACATATCATGGTATACATGCCAAAACAAAACAAAGCAAAACAAAAAAATGTAAATAAAAACTTGTTTTAATTAAAAATGTAATTGATTTGGTTAGTCAGTTATTTTTATTATTGCACATTTTTAATGTGACTGTTACATTTCAACCTACATATTGAATTCACTTTCACTTGAATTCATTTGTAGCAGTAAGCATTACATAATCATGAACATAAATTATGAATGTTATAAAAAAAAGTTTTTTTTTTAATTTTATTTTATTTTATTTTATTTTATTTTATTTTATTTTATTTTAACATTAAAAATAAATCTTATCCCCAAACCTTTTACAGTACTGAATATTACTATTAATATAATAATGGATCCACTTGTCATTTGTAGCAGTAAACATTAAATAATCATTAACAAATTATAAATGTGATAAAAATGGTTCAGTTAACCTGTCAGTAGTTGTTACTATTTTATTTTATTTTATTTTATTTTAACAGTCATTTATTTTAATTTAGTCATTATCAGTCATTATATACTGTAACTGCTGTTTCTTTAGCTCATGAATTAGAGCATTCAATGCCACAGTCATTGGTTTGATTCCCAGAGAAAGTTTTTGCAAAGTAACATTACATAAAGGAGTGAATTACTCACTCAATGTTAAGACTCTTTTGCTCTTTTGATTTAATTGACAGTAAAATTATGAAAAACTATAACAATTTAAAATAGCCGTTTTCTATGTCAATATAGATTGTAAAATGTAATTTATTCCTGTTGTCAAAGGTGAATTTTCAGCATCATCACTCCAGCCTTCTAATAGTTTCGAGGAAACAGTGATACATTTTATTTTTCAGGATTCTTTGATGAATAGAAACTTCAAAAGCATTTATTTGAAATAGAACTCTTTTGTTACACTCTAAAATCTCACTTTTTACAATGTAACACAGCCTCGCTGAATAAAAAATATCATTTTGTTCCAAAAAATCTGACCCTAAACTTTTGAACAATAATAAAGAATCAGCAGCAGGAAGCGAGAAACAGTCATCATTTCCTCAGCAGCTGCGGTCCGCAGCAATTAAACTCAATTCAGCGAACAGTGACGCCCGCGTGCCGTTCATTTGTCAGTAAAGACGAACAGCGGCGACAGGAAAAGCCAACAGAGTAAACAGCGCAGCTCACGCGCAGGTATTCCCGCAGGCAGATGGATGCGCCACTGCGCTCTCATAACTAAAGATACAGAAGAGCCAATCTATCACGGCCAAACGCTATCATTAGCTATCTGGCAACTTACTCATTTTGACAAAGTGCAGCGCTTACGTAGTTTATCACAGAGCTCACAGTAACCAAAGTCATCATGCAAACTTTCTCACACACACCCATAGCAGATAGGAACGGATGAGTTCAAATGAAGGAGAGACTTTTAACTGCAGGAAAAAGAAGCGTAAATCAGTTCCCCGGCTGCCGTTCTCCATCAGCTGCAAGAGGAAGATGTTAAACTGTGTTTACTACAGACAGACGTGTTGATGTGAAACATATACGTACTGTATGGGACGCACTCATACTGGACTTCCAGGTATTTATATGTTCCCGGACAGGGGTCGGGAAACGCGTCCGGTCCGGCCACGACGGCGCACTGCGTCCGGTTATTACACCTGAAAACACAAACGCAGATTGGATAAAGATCATTAGTGGTTTATTACTATTGCTCATACTCAGGTTTAAGGGTTTGCTGACATTTAGTACAACACGGTTAGAGCTCAAAACACGCAGTTTGTTGAATAAAGGTGTGCAAGTAAATTACTAATTGTATTTATGATTTCTAAACATTAAAATGAACAAAAATCTGACTTTGGAGGAATTGAACCACATGTTGAATGACCAGAATGTCATATAGACTTGAGAATGGTTTCTTTTGACTTTCGTGCCTGTAAATAACAATCCAGAACCATCCACAGCATCCATCAACTATTCAGAATACCACAGTATCAATATAGTAATACGGTAAAATCCTTAACAGGCAGTTTTATAGGACGCAACACCAATATTTTATGAAAATCTAACCAATACTTTCAAAATCCAAACTCTAAGAAAGTCTAATATACTGTTTTAAAATGTAAGATTTTTTTTTTAACAGGTGTTTTAGCCGTACACTAGTAATTTTCTGCCAGGACATTATCCATTTTTTCTACTTTTTTTCCCTTAAACTGTGATTAAAAATCAGCATTTGGCATCTCACAGCTTATTTAATACTTTAATTGCATTTTAATCATACTTTAAATTACATAATGTCAAAATTGACCTCATCTTTGAAAATAAATGCCTATTTTTTATTATGATTCATCAGTGCACACTATTCATAATCTTAATCAAAATGCAATAACTTTATATAATGCAATGCACTTAATACTTCTGTCAACATTTCTGTCCTTTTTGGAGTGTGAAACATTTGGACCTGAGAGATTTTCATTAGAAAACACACACTAACTAACTAACTAACTACATAAATAAATAAATAAATAAATAAATAAATAAAGTGTGCTTAATACTGTACTACAAATCTTTAAACTAGATAGAAAGAGTTTGTCAAACTTTAGGTTGGTTTGAGAAAGCCTAGCATGAAAGTAGCTGTAAAAGCTTGAAGTTTCAAACTTTATATAGACAGATTAGATGACTGGTATGTTGCTACCACGACTAGCATGTAGTTAGTATGTTTCCAACTACTTTTCTAGCGTGATTAGCATGTTATTAGCATCTTGCTAGCATGATTCACATGTTGCTAGCATGATTAGCAAATTACTAGCATGATTCATGTTACTAGCATGTTTCTAACATGATTCACGTTTACTAGCATGATTAACATGTTGCTAGCATGTTTCTAGCATGATTAACAAATTACTAACATGATTAGCTTGTTATTAGCATGATGCTAGCTTGTTTCTAGCATGCTTCACATGTTACTAGCATGACTAACATGTTGCTAGCTTGGTTCTAGCATGATTCACATGTTACTAGAATGATTAGCATGTTGTTAGCATGTGTCTAACATGTTTAGCATGTTGCTAGCATGTTGCTAGCATGATTAGCAAGTTACTAGCACTTAAGAACACTTAAAACGTGATGTTTGGAATCATGTCAAATTAAAAGTTTTACTTTAAAGTACATTAAATCATAGTTTTAATAAACTTTTGTGGTGTTTTAAAGTACACTTCTTCTAATGTGTTCACTAACATACTAAAGGACATGTAAAGCACTTATTATTTTAACTGTAGTGTGTTATTTGATATTACATTTCAAGTTGTATCGTTGCAAATGCATTTATGTACATGGCATACAGTTTCAATAGAAATGGTATTAAAGTATATTTTAGTTTAAAGTACATTCAGCAGTACTTTAACCATATTTCAAAGACAACAGAAGTAATTATGAAATTACATATGAAGATGTACTTAAGCCCTACTTAAATAGATCTAAAACACTAGAGTTCAGCTAATTGCATTTAATATAAATTTAAACTATAATACATTTTCATTCAATTGTAAATAACATGCAATTAAGACGAAATACTGCAAGTGAATAAGGTAAAAATAGATAAAAAGAGTTTGTCAAACTTTAGGTTGGTTTGAGAAAGCCTAGCATGAAAGCAGCTGTAAAAGCTTGAAGTTTCAAACTTCATATAGACAGATTAGATGATTGGTATGTTGCTACCACCACTAGCATGTAGTTAGTATGTTTCCAACTACTTTCTAGCATGATTAGCATGTTAATAGCATGTTGCTAGCATGATTACCATGTAAAGTACAATTAAGACGAAATACTGCAAGTGAATAGGGTAAAAATAAATTAACTAATAGTTACGGCCTTACACAGTTGATGATTATATTGATAATTGACAATTTTTGTTTTCTAAAATATGCAAATGAGGCACTGTTTAGTTAAATATGTTCTAATTTGCATACATTTCTAGTACAAACATCTAAACACTGGATGAAGTCAGTTTCAAAATTCTTTTTTGACATATTAGAGTCAAATGTTTTTACAGAGGGAATTTTTGGCATCTCATTTTTGTCGCTCCATAATTCAGAAAATACTATAAAAATATACATATTTTCACAATTTTTGGGAAATAAAATGTTGTATATAATCAAGCAAATCATATATGAACAAATCCCTCTGTAAAAACCTTTAGGATATAGACAGGAATAAAAATGTAAACATTGCTGCTTGTAAGTGTTACTAAAGTGGAGATTTATGGCTCAGTGTAGGAAAAAAAAATAATTTCGAGAAATTTATAAATATGTACTGTAATTGAAATCTATTGACACAAATAGATAAAGTTCTGTAAAAGAAACAGTGTCTTTTGGATGTTTTCTTTCAACTTTATAAAAAACCAAAAAGCCCAAAAACACATTTAGGTATGTTATTTTAAAGTATTTTTTTTTTCCATAGTTATCATCCTGAGTTGTTTGAAACCGGTTCCACTCTGTATTCTAGCACATTTCTTTGTCGATATCATGTAAATACACATTAATGGTGCAGCAGAATCTGTACCAGAGGACAGTTTTCTACAGTCAAATGCTTTATCCCGTCACATCACTCAGTCATATCATAAACGATCAATCACGATCCGCCGCACATTATTTCCTGCTGAATATTCAGTTTCTCCGGGAAATACGGCACATTACAGACTCAAATCGAGTTTTAAAGAATCATGACGATCATTTAAAGATGAAATCTTCCATGAGGCTCAATGTCAGAGTAATGTCAGCAGATCAGCGTGTGACGAACGCCCAACACCTGAGACACTCGCGGCTGATTGAACCGTTAGCATGTGGCTAATGAGGGGGAACAAATGCTTTCTGAGTGCTGGGGTGTGTGTGAGTGAGAGAGTGTGTGTATGAGTGTGTTTTAGTGTGAAGCGTATCAGTGTGTATGTGAAACTGTGACTAATATTTAGAGGACAAAAGCACCCATGTGCAAAATCAGCCTGAACGTATTTACTGCCATTTCATTATCCACACACACCTTTACTCAGCTGTCTAAATGAAGAGTCCCAACACACCACTTAAAGCTGATTATAATTAAACCAAACCACAACCTGACAAAAAAATCTTCCTGCAAATTTATGTTTAAAAATTTTGAAAAATAAACAGTTGCTATGTATATATACTTACATAACTAATACAAAATATGCTAAAAAAAAAAAAAGTAAAAATGTTATTTATTTTAAGTATATACTGTAATTACACTAAAACATGAACTTACAAGAAAACTTTCTGCAATTATTATATAATAATGTATATAATGTATACAAAATATGCAAAAAAGTACAAACATTTATTTATTTATTTATATATTTAAGCATATAGTGTAAGTACACCAAACATAACCTTACAAGAAAACTTTCTGCAATTTTTATATAATTATATAACACATAAAATATGCATAAGTTTATTTATTTATTATTATAATTACACAGAACCATAACCTTACCAGAAAACCTACTGCAATTTTTATATATGTATATACAATTACATAACTAATATAAAATATGCAAAAAGGGAAAAATATTTATTTATTTATTACATTTCTTTAATTATTAATTAATAAATTAATTAAGTATATAGTGTAATTACACCAACCCATAATTGTACAAGAAACTTTCTGCAATTATTATATAACTATATAACATATGAAATATGCAAAAAAGTACAAACATATTTGAGCATATAGTGTAATTACACCAAACATAACCTTACAAGATTATTATATAATTATGTAACACATAAAATATGCAAAAAAAGTTTTATTTATTTATTATAATTACACAAAACCATAACCTTACCAGAAAACTTTCTGCATTTTTTATATAATATATTTATGTGCAATTACATAATTATATATATATTTATTTATTTATTTAATTTATTTATTCATTTGTTTATTTATTACATATATAGTGTATAAAAATATTCTGCAATTTTATGTATATATAATTATATAACTAACATAAAACCTGCAAAAAAAAAAAACATTTATTTATTTATTTATTTTTTAGTATATAGTGTAATTACACCAAACCACAACCTTACAAGAAAGCTTTTCATATCATTTATGTATATATAATTACATAACTAATATAAAATATGCAAAAAAGGAAAAAATGAAATAACTTTCTGCAAAAACGTTCTGCAAATTTACATGTAAAATTTGTTGTTTGTTAAGATTATATATATTATATCAAATAGAAAATATGCTAAAATATGTAAATAATTCTGTAACATGACAAATTATTTAAAAAAAAAATGTGTATGCTGTTATGTTGCCATGACAACAGATTAAACTGGTAGAAGAAGCTACTTACTCCATCCCATAATAACCAGTGTGATCAAAACGTCCAATTACAGTGAGTTATAGAGCGAACGTTTACGAGGCAGGATCGTCCCATAAGAAAATACACACTCAACATGGATGAATTATTCCTCAGAGTTTAAGAGGATTGAAGCAAATCTGCTCAGAATTCATCCGTCCTCAGAGAATCTGCCAGCACGAACGTCCGACCCAAACAAGCGCTACCTGTTTGCGTGTCCGGGCCGGGTCAGGTGAGGTCGAGCGCTGAATTTAATCAGGTTTCAGCACGGGATGGAAGGGATTTGTTTTAGATTAGAGTAAATTATGCAACACAATGAGGATTACACCGCAAATTCCGGATCCCCGGCCTCCGATTCCACACGGACAAGTGCGTTTGACTGCCGCCGATGGGATATTTTCCAAACCGATGCTCTGAAACTCAAACGCAAACATCTCCAGGACAAAAACGTGCGTCGTGAGGAAATGAGAATGACAGAAATCAATGGCGGAACGGCGCGCTATTGATTAAAGCCAGCGTCATGTGTCGACAAACATCCTAATTATCAAACCGCCGTCGACTCTTTACCTCCAACCGACCGCTTTCCGCCCCTGAAAACTGGACTGGTTTTCAAAAGACGCCAGTCAATAAATCACTGTGGATTTGGAAAGGGAATAGTAATGTTCTGCTTTAGCCTGGTCCACTAATGTCTTCACACATCGACTGAATCACTCACACAACTATGAGCAGATATCCCATCTACCTTTAAAATCAAAGAGAGTAAAAAAAGAGTAAAAGCGTCTTCGGTTCGATTCAATAAAATTGAGTTACTTGCCAGTAAGCTGGAAATGAGAAATTTTGTTAGGAATAATATATTAAATATTAATATAAATATTATGGTTGAAATAAAAACTCTGTGAATGATAATATGAGCAGTGTTGTAAAACTGACATCAAATCAAATATAAATATTGGATGAAAAATGTCGAAATGCTGAAATATTTCTTTGGCAAACTGAAATGTTGTGAAATGTGTTTAATTGTAGTACAAAAATGAAAACTAAAACTTCAAATAAAAATAAAGATAAATAGAAATAGGAAGGGGAAAAATCTAATAAAAATAAATTCAATACTAAAACTACACTAAAATTGGTAAACTAATAAACAAACAAACAAATAAATAAAAAAATGGGAAAGGCATTTAACAAAATTACTAAAACTAAAATGAAAAAATAATATTAAATTACTAAATATAAATATTATTACTATAAAATATTATGACTAAATATTAAATATATGAATATTATTACTATAAAATATTATTATATTATAACATCCTTCTAAATAAATAAATACATTTAGACAAAAAAAATTACCAATACAAAACAAAAAGCAAACAACAAACAAATAAATATTGCAAAAGCACATACCAAAATTACTGAAATTAAAATGAAAACTGAACAAAAGTACGTAATCACTAAATATTAAATACATAAAAATATTATTACTGTAAAATATTAATACTAAATATTACACATAAGTATTGTTACTTTAAAGTCATTGTCCTAAATAAATAAATAAATAAATAAATAAATATATA
>JAHKKF010476363.1:0-16999 GCA_019740295.1 Labeo calbasu
TTTTCCTCAAAAAACATAATTTCTTTACGACTCAAGAAAGAAAGACATGAACATCTTGGATGACAAGGGGGTGAGTACATTATCTGTAAATTTTTGTTCTGAAAGTGGACTTATCCTTTAAATCCATATCCCAATGCCTTATCAGTTCAGTCAACTGTATATGTCAGGCATCCACTGAAACTCCACTAAAGTGTCAGATAGAGTTTAACACACAACAAACCTGAGGCTACTGAGCAACTAATCGATCTAATTAAAAAACTTTCTCTGTGTTCTTGTGCCCCCCCATACCCCCCCCCCCACATACACACACCACTGATTAGTTCATAGAGTGGGTTTTATACTACCATAGAAACATTTGAAAGCATTCACAAAACAAAACTATTCATCCTTCTTTCTCAATGTGTACAGTAACTACATCACTATTTCTCTCATATAAGAATGCTCAAGGTCATTCAATACATCTGCTCATGCCTCATGATCAAAACCAGACCTGGTATAGATGCAGTTATTCATGCACAGTGTATAAAAGCTCAGAAAGAATGATAAAAGCAAGCATATAGAGAGGGAGGGAGAGAGGAGGAAAAATAGCAAAAGCTCTTGATTCCGAAGGGTACAGTACCATTGCCTACCAGCGGAGGGTGCAGGGAGATTATAATTACTTCCCTAATTGCCCACGTAGACTGACCTAACAATCAAGCTATGTGGCATCTTCATTCATTCAACCAATTTTTGCCTGGAACCTGTTCAAACATGTAAAGCACTGGGAAGAATTATGATGGAGCTTTATGATGGAGCTTCAGTGTTCTCAGATCACAGACGTTTTGACTTCGCTTGCAAACTATACACTAGGCTAGATGAGTAATTGGGCCTGAATCTGCAGAAGCTCAGAGGTCAAGTGGCCGTTGAGTCACCTCAGAGATCTAATTTAAATGTAATTACATCTGCATTCAGTAAATGATAAGCAGCAAACACACATAAAAAGCCCACATGGAAGCGTTGGAGGACTGCATTTTATACAGAGGGAGAGGGTGAAACTACTGAATACCACCTGCTGTTGATTACTAATGATTCACTTCCGCAACCGGCACATAATGTGAGCCTCGATTTGAAACGATTGCTAACAGGCTGCCTTTCAATCATGAGAAGTTTTTTCATCCCTTGCTAACAGAGCTCACACTCATAAACATACCATTACAACTTCATACCAATTACAGTGAGCACCCGAACGCTGTTAAATTTTCCCTGATGCCCATCAATAAAACATTCTCTTCAAATGGAGCTTGTTCGGGATACATTTGTCTGTAATTGTGTGTAATATCCTGATGTATAATCTAGCCTATAAACATAGCCTTGATCTTAGTGCTTAATACTTAGAATACTAGGTTCGGTCTAAGCCTGTGGTTTGTGGTCGGATCATTATCTTGCGTTTCAGCTGTTCGGTTATTTGGCTGAACGTGACCTTGGTTGAATGTGCACTGGATTTTGCTTTTTAATTACGTAAAAAAAAAAAAGATTAAAAAAACACCAGCTCACATTTATAGCCTCAAGTAGGAAATTAGCATTTGACAAAATGACTCGAAACCTAAGGTTTATTAGAATTGCAGAGCTTTAATGCCAAAGATCTGAAGTAGTGGTAGTAGCAATAAAGATAAGATACATGTGGGCACAGTATGCATCACATCTGGATTCCAGACTGTGTTTGATCAGATACACACACTCTTACAAATGAAAAACCACATATAATACTCACAGTGACCCTGAAGGGTGTAGCAGCAGCAGCAGCAGTGGGTTCCATTGTGGGCGGGGGCTTGTCAGGGGCGGAGCCTGGCATGCTACGTCTCCGCCCTGTTTTCTCAGGTGGAGAGTCTGTGAGACAAGAGGGACAGGGAGAGAGATAAATTTGACATTGTTCGCTCTTCTGACAGGCTGATATCACTCTCTCTCTATTTTTTTTTCCTTTAAATAAAAGTCGTGAAAACACAATCGTTGAGTTTTTCTATTGTTATTTGAGCAAATGGGAATGCAAAAAATATATTTGTGGTACTCTCCCATTCACTGCTCTCGGATTTTACCCAACTATGACTTTCGCTAAGAGAAACCTAAGGTCCATGACTGTCCCATATGTGACCCTGGACCACAGAACTAGTCACAAGGGTCAGTTTTTTTAAATTGATATCATAAATAAGCTTTCTATTGATGTATGGTTTGTTAGGACATGACAATATTTGGCCAAGATACAACTACAACTATGAAAATCTGCAATCTGAGGGTGCAAAAAAATCTAAATATTGAGAAAAACGCCTTTTAAGTTGTCGAAATAAAGTCCTAAGCCATGCATATTACTAATCAAAATGTAAGTTTTGACATATTTACAAAATATCTTCATGGAACATGATTTTTACTTGGTATGTTAAAGATTTTTGGCATAAAACAAAAATCTATAATTTTGCACTATACAATGTATTGTTGGATATTGCTACAAATATACCCATGCTACTTAATGACTAATTTTGTGGTCCAGAGTCACATATGTAAATGTTTCTGCACCATTATATATATATACACAAACAAACACAAAGTATACAGGTATTTACAGACATTTTTTAATTTTAAAATGCAGCTGAATAATACATATATAATTTCAGCCAAGAATAAACCCGCTTGCACAAAATCTCAGCATGCTGTCCTAGTGTGGATGTAGACTGTGAGACTCTCACAGCATGTAATCAAATAGACAGGTACCACATAAACAATTACTATGCCAACACATCCATTCAGTGACTGATCTTCCACTGTCATATATAAGAGTTGTATGTCATAGATGTCTTTATAGGCCATACATAAAGTCATCAAATCTCTACCTCATTGTGCCATCAGTATATACAAAGCTCTTAAATCCTCCCTCTGCTCCTCACTGCCCTTCAGAATTCACATGCTGGAAAAAAAAGTAAAGCCTGACTGACTGCTTCACTCAATCAGTGTCAGGATAGGTACATAGATCTAGAAACAGATTATGTTAAGTGCTCCGCTCTGATCTCACTATTACACGCTGATCCCCCTCCAAGACACTGCCTGAGCAAAGTCTTCAGTCAAAACTCAATTTCCCACCACACACACATACAGAGAGAGAGAGAGAGAGGGAACAGGAGTATGAATTCTTTTCAAGCATCGTTTCACCCAATTTCCCAAATTTCAACCATCTGGTATGTTGTGTGGACTGGGAAATAACATGGACATGAACTTTATTCAAGTTCAAGATTGTAGTGGTTCTAATATAGGGAAAGTCCTATGACTATTATTTGTTGTAGACCATTTTAGCTAGGAATGCACGATACTGGATTTCTGCCAATATGCGATACGCCATTTTTTTATTTTTAATTGTAATTATTTTTGGTCGATACCGATATATTTCATTTTGTTTGGAAACAGTACCAAGTCTCTCCTGTGTGGAAATTATAAGCAATTTATTTTTAGGTTAGTTTTTAACAAAAAATTATTTGCTAGAATTAAATAAACAACACTGAAGTTCTTTTATAATGGCAGTACCTTGAAGCTTTAAAAATAACTACAAATAAACTACATATCAATTGCTGCACTTTTTTTTCTTTCTCAGAAGGATGCAGTGGTAACCATAACATTTTATGTTAAGATTTAACATTTGTAGATGGTCTAAAAAAAAAAAAAAAGAGTTGTAAAAATTCTGAAAATCTTTTAGAGCTCATAATTTGTTCAAAAACATATAATGTATTACACATTAATGAATAAATTAGTATATATAAAATTATTTACTTTTCAAGTGTCATGTTTGTGATTTTTTTATTCATGTAAACTATAGCTTCTGACCTTTAAATCAAAACATACTCATGATTTTATAGCGGCTGCTGCACGTGCTATTACTGCTTACTCTATCACACACCGAACGCATCATTCTGTAGGTGAATTCTCAGATTGAATGCACTGATCCAAACAGTGAATCTAATCATCATTCAGGCAAAACATTGCTTCAAGAATGAGCCACACTGCTGACGTGATCTAATCGCTAACACACCCTGAGCAGATGCGAGTTATTTCTCTTATCGGCGACACGTCAGCATAATATTTCACATCGGGCAGATGCCGATATTTACATTTAAAGACATTATTCTCGATTTCCAATATCGGTGCGATAATATTGTGCATCCCTACTAACTTTCAGCATTTTTGCAGTTACAAATATTGCAGTACATAATATTTTGTACAATTAAAATACACAGTATAAATATTCCATATAGTTTTTAAGGCCCAAAAACAAAAACACTTTAAATTAACTTTAGAAATGAAAATCAACTACATTTGATTGACAACAGTGCTCAATATATCACTGCCTATTGTCTTCTATGAAACAAAACGTTGCTCTGTGTATTTTGCTCATGGCAGCTTTGTCAACCATGAACTATAGTATATTATACTACGGAACTGTTGAATGCTTCAATCTGATTGGTTGATGAATGTTCTAAGGTGTACAATTAGGTCCTTTAAAACGGCGTTTTAAAATGGAAACGATCCTCGTCTACATTAGCATTTAAACTGCGTTTCAGAAATGATCTCCACTACACAACCGAAAACGCATGTCACATGACAACCATAGATATGTATAGGTAGATTCCCTACTATTATATACGGCAGATGTGTCTACGTTCTTGGAGCGATCGAATGATGCATCTACCTATACATATCTATGGATACAACAATGAGCATGATGTTATTGCCAGGAATACACAGAGAGAATATGGGCAGCCATGCCATCATTTTCAGAAGTCTCCGTTTTGGTCCGTTTACACTAAAACGCAACCGCAGAGTTTTCAAACTAAAACGGGGTCTTCAGCGTTTTCAAAAGTCGAGGGTCGAAAACGCCGGAGTAGTGTAAATGACAGGTGTAACCAAAGCAAAAGCTATGCGTTTTAAAACGAAAACGCTCTAGTGTAAACGCAGCCTTATTTTCTGGGAAACGCATGGCTAAAGTAGTTACAGGCAGGTCATTTGTCACTTCGCCAAACAATTTCAGTTATTTCATAGGTCCTTGCAGCCTAAAACAGCAAAAGAACCAAAACCCACAATGACTCTGACTAAGCAAATAAATACAGTAAACAACAAAATAAAAACAACATTATTTCCGTGTTTTTACCACAAAATTACATTTTATTATGTACGGAAAGCCTCTCTTACTCTCTTTCTCTCGCTCTCTTTCCCATACAAACACACACACACACACATACAGTAAGGTCACACACTCGTTCAGAAAAGTTGTCAGCACTGTTCTGATGATTTTTATTACTAAAATACTTTAGAAACTTAAAAGCGACATGACATTTCGCACCATCGAGGTAATAACACCACTGTTCTTGAAGACAATGAACTTACAGTTTCACTATAAGTAGGGACACTGTGCCCAACACTAATGAGAGAGGTATTTCACACACACTTAATATCATGGGTCTCTCTCTCTCTCTCTCTCTCTCTCTCTCTCATAACCTCATTAATAACCTTACTACTTTGAAATTAGCAACAGAAGCAAGACATAAACCTTAAAATACAACATCTGAGCAATATTTGAGATGTGGTAATTGTAGTATTAGAGGAATAACTGACTCCAGCCCGGTAAGTTATTAGTAAATAACGCACACCCAAGGTGTAACGCCATCACCAGCTCAGGTTTATTATTTTACTAATAATTCAATAGCCCATATTCAATTATTCCTTACTTATAATCTGTCATAATCCTGTAAATTACATTTAGTCATCAAACATTTATGAACAGGAAAGACTGTTGAGATAAACCTGAGACACATGTTTGTTTTATAAATGATTACACAATGATAATACTCTTGTGGTTGCTGCTAAAGGTCATCCACTTTAGTCAAATTTTCAACGTTGAACTAATAATAATGAATATACTATTAGTAGTAAAAAATAAGTAATAATTAATAGACAAAGGACAAATGATAACAACATAAAATTTCTAAAGTGAGCAGTGCCCTGTGGGTTAGTTAGTATTATTTCACTAAAAAAAAATTAGGATGTTACCCAAGCAAAGCTGCAGCCAGACATCTGGCTGCCTTAGTATATTTAAACACGCTTTCAAAACAGATTATCTAATGCTAAACACAGAAGCAGGTGGAAGTGCAAAGGTCTCACATTATCCTGTTAAAACCCTCTCAACAGCAGATTATTAAACTTCAATCAAGTCAACCAGTTTCCATCAAGCCTAGTGGCGATGTGTAATGAGAATTCAACAGCGAGGAGCCGAGTAGTTTGATCTGGGAGAGATGTTCACTTTCTCTCAGTGTGTGAGTGTCTGCTTGTTAAAGATATAAGATGTGAAGGAACACAGCTGAGAAAGGGAGACTGAGCGTCTGCTTGAACTGACATCCAAAACAGTCCTTGTGGCTACTATGTGTGTGGCTCTAAATTAACGTGAGGATCAATGTGCTTTCATTTAGTCCTGCTTCCTTCAGGACAAAACTGTTTCAACCACCTGTATACTCAGGCAGACCAAAAAAAAAAAAAACTGATGCACAAACACATTATCAATCACATTTATTTACCTGAGTATAGCTGAGAAAGGGAGTAGTTGTACTTTTACTTTAATCAAAACACGTCCTTCACAGGTCGTGTTTTTCAGTCAGAGATGTCAAACAGTCAAACAGCAATTTGTTTCACTTTTCCTTCAATGCTGATAAAAACGTGTTTGCTGTTGAATATCTTTTGTTGTCTAAACAAAATTAGAACCAGCGACATGATGTAACCTCTAAAAAACAGTGCAATAAGGCAAGAAGATGCGACCACCCACACACCAACACCTGCATAACTGTCTCTCTCCTTGAGCTAAACATGTGTTTCCATTAGACCCGGCTGTCCTCGCCGACACCATGATTGACAGGTACCTTCCCAGTGGTCATACAGGACAATCGCCTCGCTCTGCTGTTCCCATAGCAACCCCATCTCAAACCTGCTGAGAATTCAGCCGGTCTTAGAATACTCTCTTACAGAAGCAAGACCAACTATCAGTGTCTGCACGCACACACACGGGTCAGAAAACACACTTCCTGAACTGTGGGCTGGGACACAATGTTTCCAGGTTTTCCTGTAGAGGACATTCCTGAGTGAGAATGAAGTTACGGAATATGCCTCATGATATAACACACTCACAGTCGTAAAAGCACTGAACAATCAACCCCACAAAACCTGACCACAATAAGAACTGTACACATAATCATGAAGTCCAAACTTTGGAAAACGTCCTCTAAACGTCGAAATAGGAGTTGTAGGGTGATCGTCACCATTTTAAATCACTGAAACAAATTTCACAATTCGATTCAATTTTGATTGACAAGCTTGCGATTTGATTCAGTACTGATCATTTTGGATATATATCAGGTACGGTGAATGCCAAAAAAAAAAATCTCTCAACTAATGCTGTTAAATATACAAGAGTCAGTTGGTACTACATTACTATAATGCTGAAGGTTAAAATTAACTTATTTGTATACAAATGCTTAAATTACACTCAATGAAGTATTTAGAATAATAAAGTTACAATTACATAATTATATTTCTACTCCAAATCATTTTTTGAAATATAAACATTTAAATGGTGTCATGAAAACTTAAAGGATTTAATCAAACATACATTAAACATTGAAGAACAGTAAAAATTATGATGAATTTGTTATATGGTGCTTATATTTAGCAAACTGCTCCTCTTTAGAGTTAATTTTTCTTGCTGATTAATGAGTTGAAGGTTTTGTTTACGTTTTTTTCTCAGGTAAATGTGACGTAACTTGACATATTGTTTACAAGCTGTTATATTGATGTCCTTCAGTGGCTCAAACAGGATACGGAATTTAGTAAGTTCTACTCTTTCTTTTAACATACCTTCAGATGTTCATTCATGTTTATTTCATGCTGTAATTAGTTAAATCAGAGGAGATGATCAGTTCACGTGCTTTGCGCAGTCACTTTTCTTGAATTATTGTTAGAGCATTGAAATAAAATGGACAGAATTTAAATTTGAGACTCGGTTTCATATCCAAAGTAACAAAGCACAAGGCTTATTGAGATTTATTGGACGGGTAGTCTCAACCTCAGACGTCACGCCCACGGGATGCTGGCTAAATGTCTGATGCATAAGGCACACTTTGCTGAAAACACTTCAGGAGTTTCGAAGTCGTCATTGGATTGGTTAGATTTTACAGGATTTCCGGGAGACGCGCCAAACCCCAAAATGAAAGAAGAAAGCCGACGTGTTTACAAATGTAACGACGTGTGCTTATCATGATCAACTAAATGCTGGATTTTCGAAAGTATGTGAAAAATGTAAAGTTTGTGGCATAGAATCTTTAAAATATGTCAGAGAGTTATACACACCGATCTGTTATTGTGGCAACATTTCCACGCCCCTAAACATGACGCGGCACAAAATGTAACGTGATTGGTTGCTGTACCTGTCAGTCAATATGGCCTCTTGGGCGGCCCTTGGCCATTCAAAGCGGCCAAAGTTCTAACGGTCTGGCTATGTGAGACTATTGGATGGGAGGTGCGTTACAACGTTCCATTCATGAACTGAAAATGAAGCCTAGACTAATCGATTCTTGGGATTTAAAAAACGATATCGTTTTGTAAAAATGAGAAATAAATTAAAATCGAGAAATCAATATTTTTACCCAGCCCTAAGTAATATTGTGAAATGTAATACAATTTACAATAATTAAATAATAAATACTTAATACACCGATTTATATTTTAATGTAGATCTATTTTAATTTATGAAATAGAAATACTGTCACATCATAAATGTCTTTTTTAGTCACTTTTGATCAATTTAATGTAATCTTGCTAAATAAAAGTACTGATTTCTTTCAAAACAACAATAACAGCAATCACACTCATCCCAAACTTTTGTAGGGTAGTGTATGTGAGTCTGTACACAGTGTTGGGGAAAAAACTTTTAAAAGTAATGCATTACAACATTGCGTTACTACCTAAAAAGTAACTAATTAAGTTACGTTACTTTTACATTACTTTCCAGTTAAGTCTGTGTTACTTTTTATATCTAGGCCAGGCTTTCTGTTTGTTTTTAATGTAAAAAGTTCTATTTTTGGCAAACATAAAAGCCTTTTCACGCCAAAAGTGAACTGAATAAGCCTCAGGCAAAGGAAAAGGCATCTTGACCAATAAAAAAAAACACAAATGTTAGTTTAAAATGTTAATTTAATTTTAGTTTACTTGGTTAGTCCAAAGTAACTTTTTAGTATGGTTAAATTAGATAAACAAAGGTCAGCAGCAAAGACAATGGGAGTAAATACATAAAAGGATATTTGTTTTATTTAGCATATTTGCTTATTGTAGATTTACGTCATATTCTGAGTTTGCCTTTGCACGTACTCACAGTTTCTCTCAATATGGGGACAGGAGACTTGTCAGTCACTTCCTAACTGGCGTTACTTATTTGAAAAAGTAACTCAGATATCATCTTCTAAATCAAAAAGTAATGTGTTACTTTACTAGTTACTTGAAAAAGTAATCTGATTATGCAACTTGCTTTGCTTGTAATGCACTACTCCCCAACACTGTCTGTACATGATAAGAAATAAGCAAACATAAGAACAATCACTTTGCTGTACTCACTTTGCAGTAGCAACTTTATGAATAATGCACAGTATGTATGATTTTTTGTTTGCTTAATTTATAACAACCCATAATTTATCTATCACAAAAAAATTTTGAATTTTTTTATTTATCTTCCTAATCAACTTATTCAACAGTGGGTCTTGGACACAATACTGACACCAGTTGGTGGAGAAAAGCAAAGGTTACTTTATATAATACAGAGTTATTGTGATTTGTTTACTACGCATCTGGAAATACCTAAAAACAGGAGGATTACTGAGATAAGTAGCATGTTATCGTGATCTCAACATGGTGGCAAATATGAGGGGTACCACCCTAAAAAAAAACAAAAAAACATTAGGGATGGTTTTCGTATGCAAAGGGTGTGGGTGGTTTCAGTCCAGTGGTTCCTTTTTCTAATCAAACACTCTGCATCTGCTCCTAAAGCTCACTATGCTTGAATGACTTTACAGCCTTGCAAAAAAGTGCACAGATACACAAAAACGATGCCTACCTGTCAGCTCTTTGAAAATGGAAAATGGTAGAGTAAAACATCATACTACGGGACAGTAAAACAGTTTTTTCTCCAAATCTGTTTCAAATCTATGTTTAGCCAGCCAACTTTTTCCAAACAGTCCAGTGCAACTATGCAGCATCATACCGTACACAGACACGTGTATCTGATTTCATTTCATCCGGTTAGTTGTATGCATAATGACCATTTGTTATGCAATGCAGAGCAGAGGATTAAACCAGTCAACAGTAGTAATGCATAATGAGTAAAAAAGTTAGAGATGAAGCGAGACGGCACATTATGAGCTCGATCTGTTCTCGTCAGGGGTCTGCGGTACGTCAGGCTACTCATGATTGAAGCGAATCCAAATAACAAACCACTCACCACATGCTTTCTGCCCAAAACAACTTACAGAACACTAATAACAGGGACAATCCATCTGGAGCACAATCTGGTTTAGTGGCTTTGCTCATTGCTGAATTGTGATCTCAGTATCCACCCAGTTTCTTGATCATCCGTACAAAGTGACTGAACTTGAAACCTTTATATTAGTTGCCCACGTCCATTGAAACACCACTTCCACTAAGGTGAAGAGGAAAGGATCCAACTGAAAGTACAACTCCATCAAGCCTTTAGTTACTAAAAGAACAATAAAAAGAGAAGCTGAACACAACTAATGCAAATAATGAAGCACATCAAAAAAAGGAAAGACTTTAACGAATGCGGTATTCAATCTGCAAACAACAAGCTTTCTTGTCTGACAAAATCTTTTTTTTTAATTTTGGTTAGATGTCTGTGAGTGAGAGACAGAGAGTGTGAATGTGTCTGTGGACATGCGATATGTGTGTGGGAAGCACAGCAAAAGGAAGTTGTTGTTTTTGCACATGAGGTTGAAGAAAACTCAGATATTCCAAGACTTAACTAAAAAAACTAAAAATATTTCACTTACTGACAAACTCTAGCACAACAATCAACTATTAGACTGTTCTGACAAAGCTTTCATTCTTATCTCTGTTGTCCTTTCACCTCCTTCGTTCTCTTCATTTCCTGTCTTTCATGTCTTCATCACACTGTTTTCCCGTTCTTTCACTCTCTTCCTTTGTCTGTTTTGACTTTCCAGACTGACCCAAATCTTCTGTTGTTAAGTTCACGCTCTCTAGATTACACTATAGCTTGTAACTATAAAACCCACAAATGCACACACCCTATGAAAGACATTTTTATCAAATTACTCTTTGACATACTATAACCTTGGCACATTTTTTACCGCGGTGTTTACCGTAGTTTCCTGTATAAATAGATGAGATGTGACGTTTAATGGAAACTCCAGCAGAATTCCGGCTCAAACCTTTCAACATTCCCCCCAGCGTTCTGTACAACAACTGTATTTCCTCACTTCTCAGCACAGGGTATGATAAATTCATCCGTGTTGAGGGCGCAAAAAGTGAATCATATCAGATTGTGTGACCACATCACAAAACACATTTGATGTGATACAACACCTGCCTCTGATTATAAATGCTTTACGTTTTTTTAACACTATGAATAATAGAGATTACAGGAAATGATGGGGAGAAGAGGTGGAAATAGGAAAATGTAGGGAGCTGGATTCTGAAGCTGGAAGTTGCCTATCACAGCATAATGCATCAAATCACATGCACCAGTTGCTAAGCTACAGTTTTGTAGAGATGTGACAACAATTCGAGTGAGATGATGACAAGAAACAATGGGGAGAAGAAATGGGAAAGGTATTGAAAGTGTTGCGGGACAGAATTAACCTTACATTGCTCACATTTACATCATGGTGCAATGTATCAAATGACATGCATCAACTACTAGGCCCAGGTTGACAGAAATGATGATGAGAAGAGGTATGAATGGGATTTGCAAGTAATGTGAGTTGGATTCAACCCTTATATTTCCTACATGAGCACCATGGCCCGATGTATCTACTACACTGTAAAAAACAATCTGCTGAGTCAACTTAAAATAATTTGCTACCCGGCTGCCTTAAAATTTTAAGTTCAGTCAACTCACAAAGAGTTTTGACAACTTGAAATGTTAAGTTGTACTAAGTGACAACTTGGATATTTAAGTTGATTCAACTTAAAATTTTAAGGCAGCTGGTTAACTTACCCAGCTTTTAAGTTTAACAAACCAAATTTTTTGTTGTCAACTCAAATATCTAAATTGTTACTTAGTACAACTTAACATTTTAAGTTGACTTAACTTATTTGAGTTGACTGAACTTAAAATTTTAAGGCAGCAGGATAACAAATTATTTTAAGTTGACTCAACAATTTATTTATTTTTTTTACAGTGTAGGCCATAGCTCTACAGAGACATGACAACAAGCACAGTAAAGACATGACAAGAAATGATGGAAAGAAGAAATGGAATTGGGATTGGAAGTGTTGCACCACAGTTTAAAGGGATAGTGCACCCAAAATTGAAAATTCTGTCATTAAATACTCATTCTCACGTCTTTCCAAACCTGTTAGACCTTCATTCTTTGATTATTCAGCTTTTTAGTTAAAATACTGAGTTTATTTTTGCATAAACTATTTAATCACAACATAATTTCTCTTAAACTACCTTATAGGGTTATGATAATCAAAACCTAGATCACAACGCTAGATCAAGCTTTGATTTCTGCAAACCAAACTATCACTTTAATAAAATATATTCAGTAAAAGATTTTATCATTAGCTAGCTCCCCTAGTAAAAAAATAATACATTTAAAATACATTTATTTTATACTAATTATAGTTCAAGTCTATCAACATATTTACTGACATATTGCTCAAGACCAACTGATACAAAAATTGTAATTAAACTTTATTTGGAGTACTACTTGTGCACAATGCACATGTTTTAATGTCACTATTGATGAGGATTGTATGATCTTTAAATACTATCTATAAATACTACTAATATTTCAAGTGTACATAAAATACACTTGCAATAGTTCCACTTCAGCACAATCAAGTATACTTAAATATATCTTTAGTTGGATTTCAGCACTACTTCTGCACAATTAAAGTACATTAAGTACAAAATTAGTTGCTCCAATTTAGCAAACTTTAAATACACTAGTCTAGTATACTAAAAGTACAACTGCAGGATATTTTTATTAAATACATAATATGTAAATGTATTTATACTATAATTAGCATGAAATAAATGTATTTTAAATACTTTTTTTTTACTAGGGTCCACACTAGAGATTTGCTTTGTAACAGAAAATCAAGTAGTATTTCTAACTAAAACGACTGACTCTGGTTTAATAGTTTCATGTTTAATACTGTAAAGCTAGTTAATTTAAGGCTATCTATTGCATAAAGTACTATATCAATAAACGTAAACATGACGTGAGGGTACATTACTGGAGTACTGAACTGTTGAGCTTGCACAAACATCCACATCGCTTCCACACTGCTGTTGTGTTTATTTCGTCATTAAAGGGAAAGCACACAGCATATATTTACATAGGTTCGGCTGTGTTTGCTCTGAAGCGCTGTGTGTGACTTCTTCTCCTAAACAGCAACCTGGAGCTCCGAATTACAGTTTTGCGCTACAGCGCCGCACTGCTCAAACTGCATTACTTACATTAGGCTCGTACATTAGGCCATATACAATCAAGCGACAAAATATTTGTTGACAATTTTTTATTCGACATTGTCAATAATGTCGACTTATCGTTTCAACCCTAGCAGCTTTATAAAATTAAGGTTGAATTACTGATGTCACATAGACTATTTTATCGATGTCCTTACTACCTTTCTGGGCCTTGAACGTGGTAGTTTCGATGCTGTCTACGCAGGGTCAGAAAGATATCCAAAATATCTTAATTTGTGTCTGAAGATGAACGAAGTTCTTATGGGTTTGGAACGACATGAGGGTGCATAATTAATGACCGAATTTTCATTTTTGGGTGAATTATCCCTTTAATGCATCAAATCACTTGCACTAGCCACTAGACCACAGCTGACATTACTGATGATGATGAGAAGAGGTAAAAATAGGATTGGAAAGCTGGATTTAACCTCATGTTGCCATGCACCAACTAGGCCACAGCAGCAGATAGAAAATGATGATTAGAGGAAGTGAGAAATGGTCTCAAGAAGTGTTGTTTGCCTTGACACCACTGCACAATGTGTCACAGCTCAACAAAGTGACACTCAGACCAAGATCACATCAAGAATAAGAAACTGTGAAACTGGTCATACATCAGCAGTACAGCACAATCTCCTCCATAATCTTCTGACATAGCGTTCTTATGAGATAATGCAGAGCAAACATGCGAAAACCACAGCTGCATGCAACTGTCAGTCACCGCTAAACCCACTAATCACGATCCCATGTGTTTCCTAATCAGACATTAAAAACCATAGCATAGCAAAACGTATCGACTGTGGGAAGACCAAGGGTTGTACTGTTCCCAGAACAGGTTATTCCTCAGACAGCTGTATCAGTGTGTGCATTTCACAGGTTGTCCGTTTAGCAGCTGGTATAGTGGTGATGTAATGCTGTATTATCAAAAATGAACAGAAGGGAGGAAGGAAGGGAGAGCTAGAGAGAGAACACACTGCAAAAACACTCACATGCAGCTGGCTGTGGTGGACATAAATACACAAGCTACAATTTTCTTTCCAGATCCTATGCATGTTTTTAAACATGTGCTAAAACAGGCCTATTACAGTATGTTTATCCACCCCGTGTGAGGTGTAAGTGTGTAACTAGTTGTGTAATAGGGCTGAGCTCAGGTGAGCTCATGGAGGCGCCATTACTTCATACTGGTGCAGTATTTGAATATTCAGATCCAAAGTGCCGCCATCTTCTGTCATGCATGAACTGATAAGCTATCAGTCAGCAGAACCCAAACAAGCACCGCAGATAACAAAGCTCATAATTCTGTTCCGTGTACAGTCAATTTGCATGATCCCACCGGTGACGTGCATCCTCACATGTGTAATAATGAATGTGTATGTTTTACTTTTTATTACTCGGCTCTCTGAAATGCTGGTTACTGAAGAACAAGATTAATAATAATAGCAACAGAGATGTTCCATGCCAACATTATCCCTACTTAACACAAATAAGCGCCAAACAGTAAACAAGAACTGAATTTTTAAGTTAAGTAGGATCCACACCCACAAAGCATGCAAAATCTTCTATGATAAACATTCCACTGGAAAACTTCCTGATTCTCTCTTTGTCAGATCAAAATCTTGATAAAGTAAAATCCACACATACTTAGGTATGTCTCACTGAACGGAAAATACCATTATCATTCAAGCAAACAAACACACTTTTTTAAGTTTTTAGTTTAAGACATCTGTCATCTAAATCACTGCTTCTGTTTGCTCAAACATTTCACTTCAAAAGTTTACCACAGTGTCACCTTGAACCTGTCAAGTCCCCAAAACAGCTGTTCCATTACAAACTCCCATCGCAAAGCACCTCATCTACTACATGAATCGATTCTCTCAGTGATTGAATTGAGTTTGAATGACTCAGGGATCTCAATCGACCCCCTGTGCAATGAGCCTAGATAGCCATAACCTGGATGAGAGTTTAAAGAAGCCATTCACAGCCATCACATCTGAAATTACAAAGCGCGTGTGTGACAGAGAGAGACAGAGAGAGAGAGAGAGAGAGGGGGAGAGCGTAGGAGCTTGTTGGGCCATACTGAAGTACTGAGTTCCTGCTTGACTGGTTTGGAAAATTGTGTGAGTAAGAGCGTGTTTGGTGTGTCAGGCTCAATACTTGTGGCTGGTCACCTGTCTTGTTGTTAAACCGTAAACTTACAGCTGATAATAACCCCTTCTCCACACACAGACGCTCACTCCACCCGCTCCGCATGAGGGCTCGTTAACTAACTTTATGGCTTCTGTGGTTTTATCTGGTGATACTGAGGTGTTACAACTAACACTAAACTGACAGAGTGACTGTTTTTTATACAAATATTCAAGATCGGATGGAAAGAAACGTATTATCGCAAGATTTTAGTGAAAATGGATGTGACAATGTTACTGTATTTGATCTTGGTATAATAGATTTGCTATGCTGCTGAATTGCTCCTGTTGTTGTTAAAGATTATTGCTGCTGCTGCAAACATATAAAGGAACTTGCTACTGCCAATACATAAGCCGATACAGTGCTGCGAGTATTTAAGATATACTGCTGCTGCACAAATAGCACACATAATAACCCGTAGCAGATCTATACAGGTGGAGCTGGGGAGGTGGAGGGTTTCAGAGGAACTCTAGTGAATGCTAACCAGCCATTTATAAGGAAAGCATAAGCACAATGGGTGCATATGCAACATTAACCAGTTAGATTGTGCCGAGTAGTTTATCGCTGTGAATATCACAACCTGATCTCATGACGAAAACGTCACTTTTTCAAAAGTGTGTTCGTTTTTTTCCCCAGAACAGATGAAAGTACATATAAGTTTTATGTGACGTTGGTTTTATAGGTGTCACCACAGTTCTGACTTGAAATGTCCACTGAGTGGCACATGGTTTTTAATGGGATTCGTACCCAAGGATTCCGCCTTCCTAAGAGGCCTTTCACACAGAATGCGTCTTTGCACCTAAAAATATGAGACGCGGTGCTCAGCAATGTTTAAAAAAAAAAAAAAAAAAAAGTACAGCTTAAAACGCGAGGGTCTCGAGATGCGCTTTTGAGATGTGAAGCAATAACGACAATATTCAGTGACAGAGATATTTTTAAGGAACAAGCTGTGGTAATCACTTGAAGTAGCTCGCAACGCTTGCCCCGCCTCCGTGTTCTTCTGATTGGTCTACTGCTTTGGAACTGACACTGATGAGC